>CM046382.1:15622292-15658681 GCA_025413485.1 Ficus microcarpa | reverse complement strand
TTTTCAACATTGATATGTCGGATGTCTCCGGGCGCTGGTATATTCTAGTAGAGTATACCACGTACTTTAGTAGAATATACTGTATATTGTACTAGAATATTTTGTAAATTCTATTAGAATATTTTTAGTTTTCAACATAGATGGCCAAATGTCTCCGGCTCCGGCCACCGACGTCAATATACTCTAGTAGAGTATACCGCGTATTCAAATAGAGTATACTGCAAATTCTACTAGAATATTTTCAGTTTTTAATATAGATGACCTGATGTTTCTGACTCCGGCCGCCGTATACTCTAGTAGAGTATACCACGTTTTCTAATAGAATATATCGCATACTGTAGACTAGAATAATTTAGATACTCTATTAGAATATTTTTAATTTACAACGTGAATGACTGGATGTTTGCAGCTTCGGCTATAGTTGTCGGCTGTCAGAATATTCTAGTGGAATAAACTGCATATTCTACTTTTTTTTTTTTTTTTTTTTTTTTTTTTGATATTCTACCAATAGACACACATACGCCATATATGTACTACGCAACCATTCGGGCGGTAAAAAGATGCACCAAAAGCCCATCCATTTGTACATATTTCAGGACAACAAACTCAAACATAGCTTTGAAGACTACACGTATAATTAATTACACGTACAAATTCATTCATTTTCATTCAATTTAACTCATCCAAATTCCATAAAACATACCTTTGAAGACTGATCTTTCAAGGAAATTGCAATCTGTTCTGATGTAGATTCTTCATTTTTCGTTTCATTTCTTCCATTAACCAAAAGTTCTTTGTTCGAATTCTAACGACACGATGCCCTGGGCAATCTAATATTATCGAATTCTTCTAATTCATCATCAAAATTCATTTCAGCATGTTTAGCCACGGAATTCATCGACTCCAATCCTTCACACATAAGCCTAAAATCATTCAACTTGACGACAAGTTATTTCAAATTGTTATCCACTCCATTTTCATCAGTTTTTTCTATCCCATCCTCCAAACAAGTCTTCAATTCATCTCTATTTACTTTACTTCTCACACTAAAAGCGCCACTTTTTCCATCTAAAAAGGATTCCAAAGGCCCCTCCACCAAAACCCCAATAAGTTTAGACGATTCCTCATCAGATGCATGCAGGAACTCCTAAGCAACATACAAATTCATTATGAATTCTGATAATATAATATATATATATATTTTTTAAAAATAAAAATAAAATTGAATTCTATTCTTCCTTTAATTTTCTCTTCCTACACTAACAGTCCTTTTTTTCCCCTTTATTTCATCTTCCTGCAATTTCTGGTTAAAAGCGCGCGCGCACACACACACACGCACAAAAAGAATAAACGCCAAAAACTTGAATTCTTTTCAATAACAGAGAAAGCTCAATTCTTTTCTCCAGCGAAAGCTCGAAGATCCCCCCCCCCCCCCCCCAACATTTTCCCCTGAATTTTCAGCTCAAACAAATAATTAAACGCCAAGCCATATCTCGACCTAAAAATGAAAAGTTCAAAATTTTCCTTAATTTTCTTTGATTTTCCCCAGAATTTTCTGATGGCGGAACTGATGTTGGAACAAATCCTGTAGTGATCGGCACGGCGGGGTCAGAGTGGAGGGAGGTCAAAAAATGGTGGCGTATAGCTGCCGAAGCCGGTGATGATGAGGTTGAGAGACTGAGCACAGATGGTAGAGTATACTACATATTCTACTAAAATATTTTAAGTTCTCAACATAGATGGCCAGATGTCTCCAACTCTGATCGTCAACATCGGTCGCTAGAATACTCTAATGGAGTGTAGTTCATACTCTACTACAATATTTTAAGTTTTCAACACAGATGACCGGATGTCTCTGGCTTCAACGCCTATTACCGAAATACTCTAGTAGAGTATAGTCCATACTCTACTATAATATTTTAAGTTTTCAAAATAAATAGTCGGACGTCTCTGTCTTACTCTTGTAGCACATACTCTACTATAGTATACTATGTACTTTAGTAGAATATTTTTTAGTTTTCAAAATGGATGGTTAATTGTCTTCAACTCCGATCATCGGCACCGATCACCAAAATACTATAATAAAGTATACTGTATACTTTATTAGAATATTTTGGATATTCCACTGGAATATTTTGCGTACATTACTATAATTTTTTTCAACGTTAATGGCCTGACCTCTAATAAAGCTAAAATAAAATATAAATATATATTTTACTTAGATGATTTATCATAGGCCAACTACTTGAAGTCCATTTTTTCTTTTCTTTTTTCGTTTTTTGTTTTTGGATAAAATGACATTTCATTAACAAGCCAAACAATAAACAAAGACAAAACAACTACAACGCAAGTAGGAGCCGGGACACGGGGGCTCCATTAAATATTGTCATAAAGTACACCACTAGGTAACAAACTACAAAATGGATTCCAAAGAATAATATTGAATTCTATAAAAATGCTTTTTGAATTCTACTAGATTGTTTTTTGAATTTTACTAGATTGCTATTTAAATTCTACTAGAATATCTTTTAAATTCTACTAGAATGTTTTTTGAATTCTATTATAATACATTTTGAATTCTACTAGAATGCTCTTTGAATAATACATTTTAAATTCTACTAGATTGCTTCTTAAATTCTACTTACTTTTGACATTTCACTACAAAACCAAAGTTTAGATCAAACTATTTTGCTGGTCAGTTTCCAATTTGAATTCATTTTCAGATATTAATTGTTGCAAGATACATATTAGAAAGAAAACATGCAAATTACTTCACGAAAGAACAAAAAACTCAATCAGATTACATTTTCCACTTCTTAAAATCAAGGCAAGAAGGTCGTATTAAAGTATTGACAACTTTTCTTATTCAACACAAAAAAAAAAAAAGGTATTGACAACTTCCATTGCGCAAATAGAACATCCCCAGCCTATGTAATCTAGATCTAAAGAATCAGTAAGAACCATAAGAACCCCAAACAGAGGTTCAAACCCCAAAAGAACTCTACCAGTAAGTTTGAAAACTCTAAGTAATCTAGATCCAACAAAGAACCATGACCATCCAAAATCAAATCAGATGAACAAGACCATAATAATCAAATCAGAAAAGGTTCAAACAAAATCGTGTACTAGAAATCACCAGGCAAAAAAAAAAATATAGTTTTAAAACATAAGATTGAGATTACCATGTTGAAGGCGAACGAGGGAACGAGGGCTACTGAAGCCCCAGTGGCGCCAACAACCACTGGACTTGTTAATCACCGATCAAAAGAGAAAGAGAGATCGTATCCTGTCTTCTCGCCGCGTTCCAGATCTCTTCTGATCGGGTCTTCATCGGAGAACGAGGTTTGTCGCAGATTGCAAGATCTATGCAAGGATGCTACGGATCTCTTCGGCAAGATCTGTTCCACTCCGGCACCGAATCATCAACGCCGTGGATCTCCTCGTGAGATTTTCCTCGACTCCGGCACCACATCGATGTCCACGGGAATCTTTGCTCGCGGTAGTGGATCACTTGGCCAAGAACACCGCGTTCTCCAATGCGTGAACTATGGCCCGATCTATGACCTGAGCCGCCGCAAGCTCTGCTGTTCTTCGCCGCCTTTGTGAGAGCTTAGGCCACCATTAGAGAGAGAGAGAGAGAGAGAGAGAGAGAGAGAGAGAGCAACATGGAGAGTGAGAGACATAGGGACAAATGAGAGAGAGTGGGGTAGGAGGGTAGAGAGATTGGAGACACCATAGATGAGACAGAGAGTGAAATGAAGAGAGAGACAATCGGAAAAAAGATCGGATGAAAAATATCCAACCAAGGGTAAAAAAGACAATTACAATATCAAAAAATTAAAAATTATCAAAAGAAACAAAAGGAAAAAAAGATTATATTACGTTGGTAAAGAAAGGGGATTTTGTGTTATGTTGGTAATCCTCTCTTTCTTTTTTTCTTTTTTTTTTTTTTTAATGAAGAGAGGAAGTTATTGGCATCAGAAATAACTTAATTATCCTGGCACCCTTAGAGTTACAATTTTGTCGTCCCATTACCTAACGATAAATTCTATTTAATTTATGACTTGATCTTTGAAATTTAAGTAGTTACAGTATAAAACTATATGATAGTTTCAATATTATGTTGGTCATGGTGTTAATTGACTGTTGATTTGAATTAATTGCAAAAATAGAAAGAAAGAAAAAAAAGATTTTCCTCAAATTAATGTAGTTAACGGATCGCCCCTCACATATTATTAGCTTTGGATAATCTTGAGAACTATATGTGCATAAATATATATATATATATATACACATACATACATATATATATTTCAAGAGATCATCATTAATATTTTTGTTGTCCGCACACGGTTCTTAGCATATGATATGATTCCATATATCATTCCAACTAGAGAGATGTCTTTTTGTGTCGCGGAGGTAAAAGAGATCGGCGCAATCTGTATACGACATCAGATTGCAGAAATTGCATGTTGCTCAAATATTAACAATGCGTCATCGTTATTCATTTGTACTTCGCTAAGATAATCTCTCTCTCTCTCTCTCTCTCTCTCTCTCTTCAATGGGCTAATTTATTCATTTCAACGGTGATCAAGTACACACTATAGGATTTTTTTCAACCCATAAACCTCTGATTTCTTGATGTGGTCAAAAGGGCCAAAAAAAAAAAAAACAAAAACAAAAAATAAAAGATTGGAAATATAGAAAATGTCTTTGATTAATAGGATTATTGGTGTCCTCTTCCTCCTTCTCATCTCTTTCATCATTTTGGAAGTCTCAAGATTCATAATAGAAAATTCGAAATCCTGCACCCAAAGTTTATAATAATAATAATAATAATAATAATAAACAGAAATTGCCTAACTCAATTATACTTAAATAATGAGTTTGGTTTTTCACTCATACCGTCACACACTCAATGACACAAACCGCATCGACCGGATCGTAGAGCTATGGAGTAAACATTGAGTGCATCCTTAGAGGAGATGAAGAAAGCACATCATTATCGTTACAAAACATAATACGGGCAATAATATGTGCTACTTGTTCTTTCCACGAGACAGACAGAGAGAATTAATATCCCAAGGCTAGGGGGAGTCATCTTTTTTTCCCCCCTCGAAGGGAGAGTCATCCAGTTAATTAGCGCTTAAAATGCTACTTTTCTTGTAGCTTGTATGTTCTCTGCAAGCATATAGAAAAGAAAATTTAAATTCCACAAACAAAAATACTAACTTCCATCTCAAAAGTCCTGGAACCAAGCAAAAATTTGAGGAACGTAGACTAGTTGCTCTTGTTTTTTGTTTTAGGCTAAAGAAGGGGAAGTGGAATGGACGGGGCTTCATGAAGAGAGCCACATGTTCCTTATGTACCACTAAGAATGTTAATAATGCATATGTAATTTTTTTGAAGGAAAAAAAAAAAAAAAGATTGAATCTTTGGAGAGAAAACGGTGTGAAAATTAAGCTGGAAAGATAAATTGTAAAATTTCCCTTTATTAAACGGATTTGGTATGCTTTGTGCATTACAACATAAGATGGGGAGTTTTTGGTAATTTTTTAGTTCTGATCTTGAACCTTATCTCATCCCTCGTCCTCAGGGGCAGAACCAGAAATCTATCTCAATGGGCATATGCCAAAAAAAAAAAATTCAAGTTAAAATAAAATTTTAAAGAGGGCTATGCAAGAATTTTTAATTTTTGTGAGTGTCTGTGAGAATTTTTTATTTTAGTAGGAAAAAGTTGCAAAAGTTTGAATCTTTTTCCATAAAGTTAATTTTGGTGGAGATTATGAGAGAATTTTTTATTTTTAGTCAGAATAAAATAAGGATTATATAAGAATATTTTATTTCCAGTGGGGGCAAATATTAAAAATTATAAAATTTTGGGGTGAAAGTAAAATAATCAAAAATTTCAGCGGGTGCACCCCCCTAGATCCGCCCCTGCTTGTCGTCATGATGTGTCGGCTTCTCCTCCTCTTCCCGGCGATGACATGTCAAAATCAGTTAAGAACATTGACACAGCAAACCAGGGATCAACGACAAGATGATGATGATAATCATACTCATGATGAATTAGCAAATAATCATAGCGATCCTCGTGATCAACTAGTTGACCGTCACGATCAAGATCATGCATGATGATAACAAGAAATCTCCAACCACGAAAGACGGTCACGTTATGAACAGCCGAAAAGCAGCGGAGCGCTTCAACTGATTATGGTGTGCATGCTCATGGCAAAACGCATGGTTATCATCATTGTTAACGATCCTTGGTAACAAATTTGGATTGATATTCTTTTGAAAGCCTATTTGCCTATCATCTTCAATTCTTGATCACAAGTGTATTTTTCAATATCTATATATCCACATGTGCGCTTCCTTGTGGCATAAGAAATAAAATAATTTACTGTTTTGTGCTATACATAGATGCTCACAGCTTAGTTTCTCATGATAGTCTATTTACCCACTAAAAAAAGGCTGAAGTGTCTTGATAGTGTATTATCCAAGAAACTTGGGGGTGTTATAGAATAAGTTTCGATTAGAAAGATGCTTTAATGGCTTAAAAGTCATCTTTTTTTTTTTTTTTTTTGGCGTAAGTAAATGGCTTAAAAATCGTTGAAGCATCTTTTCATCATTGTATCTTTGACGGAGTTACAGTACCCTGGGGGCAGATTTTTTATAATGTAAAATTTAGAAAATTTTGATGGTGTTACCGCTTAATCAAAAAATTTTATATATTTGTCTAATTGACAATAGAAAATTCTATAAACATACCTAATTTAATGGAATTTGCTTGAGTTTTAATAACGAGTAAAATTTCCCCAATCCGTTTAATTTAGGCAGCTATGTGATCAAATATAAGGGAAATACGGTTATGCCGGGTGAGGGACAAGCATACCCACCCTCTCCTAATCATGTACGGAGCCCAACATAGGCCTAGCAGTTCAACAGCCACCCTCCCCCTACTTTTTGTTAAGGATTTTTATATGTACACACATATAAATATATATTATATAGTAATAAATCTATATAAAACCCTAAATGAAAATTAAATTTTAAACTAATAGCCTGATTAAAAATATTTCAATTTATCCAAAAGACCAGTAGATCACAATCAAACTAAAAAGTCATGGAAGTGGATGGGAGAATAATTGGATATAGAGAATGATCATAGAGGATGCCAATTGTTGACTAAGAAAATTAAGTTGCGCAAACACAAATGGAATATAAAGTTTTATCGGACCCTACTAGTTTTATCCCCTTATAGTTTAATGGAATTTAACTTTGAGTCAACTAAAGTTGTTCTATAATCTCAATCTTTGGCAGCATTGTGCCATCAAATGTTCTTTCACCTTTGTGTGACCGTGCGCCGCACACACGCACGTGTAAGTGCATGAGTACAGTTTTGTATTTTTTGTATAGAGTAATATCTAATACATATATATATATATAACTATATAATCATTATTTAATATTATTTTACGTTTATTTTCTTTCAATTGTGCGCCTACTAAAAAATGAATTCATGGTTTACCACTATATGCTAAGAGGTCCTATATACATAATTGTATTCTGTAAAATTATCATCATGTGCCGTTGAACCTTTAAGCCTAGACTCCAATCTTATCCTTCCATATATTTTTATCCATATACTACTACTTTCTTAGTAATTTCTATCAACATCTTCGAAGTATTTTTGTTGTTTTTTTTTTTTCCCAAAAGAAAAAAAAAACAATAAATTAATGGTTCATGATCTATATTGATTTAGGTTGATTCTAAATATTTGGTATTCTTCACCAAATGACACCGTAACACATGTTGCACAATCAATATATATATATATACACACACACACACACGTAGCAGCTACTAAGAAGCATCGTTTTGTGCAATATATATGTGTGTGTGTGTGCGCACACTAGCAGCTACTAGGAAGCATCGTTTGTAAAGTATCACAACACTGCCAAGTTCAAAGAAGAGCCCTAATCAAGAGAACTGTTTCATTGAATAGGAGAGTGCGAATCTCAAATTCCCCTTGCGGCAGGGAATTAAAACCCATAAAATAAAAGACTAGCTAGAAGCCTTTATGTGAATTCTATAAATTGAGGGTTTGGCCTTGCCAAACTTATCCCAACAAACCAATAAGCCAAAGCAAAAGATATAGTACTAAATCTTTTGGGTAGTACTATATTGTGCTTTCTCTGATACCTAGAACAATGGGAAACGTAGGTTCTCGTCTAGTACCCATGTTCCTCGTGTCCCTATAATTCCTTCTCAAAATACCTATCCCTCTCAAGGGCAATACTTGTACCCGCAACCAAACAGGGGACATGTTGAACAAGCCTTCCAACATAATAGATTGCAACGAGGCAGCTGAGCGCTTCGGCGGGGTTGTCATCGCAGAACACGGCGCTTATCCCAAGAAAACATTGCAAGGTTGAACTTGATTAATATTAGCTCTAATAAGTTTTAGATTTATATACATATTTCTCATATATATATATATATATATAGAGAGAGAGAGAGAGAGAGAGAGTAGCTTGCTTGCTCATTCTGCTTGTATATTGTACCCTTTAGTCTTTTGCTAAGCTTAGCATCCTTAAGATGTGCTTAATTTCACATAGAAATATGATGTAAGTTGCAATATATGCTTGGCCTTAGTTATAAATAATTAGTACTGGTTACGTATCATGTATGTACAATATATGTCTGTCCTATTGCTAGATAATTTCCCCACCGAGGTCTCTCTATGTAAATCTAATCTTCAGCGCGGAATGGAACGCAGGAAATAAAGATCTCCTCTGGACCTTCAAAAACGAGAAGCAACAAACCAAAAAATTTTATATTCTTACTGATTTCTATCACCAAACTTTATTATTTTAAACACTATTCTAAATTACCTTAAGAATTTTATTCACGCAAGAATAAAATTCTTGATCAAAGCATTTGGGTACGTTCCAGAATAATATAAAATCAAAGGGAAAAGAAAAAAGATAGGACAAACAGCCTTCAATTCATGCGACGTGAGATACCCGTTGTTTGGAAACATACAAAAACATAGAATGTACTACATTCTACATGCTAATTTAGCACTTAATGATTTTCTACTTTTTCTTGTCCTGTCGCTTTTACGTACTCTGCAAGTGAAGAAATTTTTTTTTTTTTAAGTTCTTAATTACTACGAGGGATCTGATTCCCATATATGGAGAAACTTTACCTAGTTTACTATTTAGTTAGAGATCTAGAACATTAATTTATGCTAAGCGCTTCTTTACCTAAACAAATTCCACAAACCGTTTTACTAATTATTTTAATCTCAAAACTCATGGAACCAAGCAAAAACGCGTGGCAAATTCACATCTTACTACCTTTTTTTTTTTTTTTGTAATAATGCATATGAAATAATACTTAAAAAAGGTTAGTCTTTTGAGAGAAAACCGTGAAGATTAAGCCGGAAAAGCCTTATTATTTTGTAAATTTACTTCTATATATATATATAACAGATTTGGTATGCTTCGTAGATTGCAAGATAACATGGGAAATCTAATTCGACGTTGTTGTTGTTGTTTCATTTCCAAGCCTAAACCTATTCTCATCTCTTGTCCTGATGCTAAACGTCCTAGTCCGGATGTCTTGGTTGCACCTCCTTCTTCTGGTGATGATGCTCAAAAGCTGGTAAAGGACGTTAACACGGCAGGCCCAGGACTACATGAAGATCATGCTCATGATCAAGGAGCTCATGATAATCATGATAATCCTCATGATCAACTAGCTCATGATCATGATCAACTAGCTCATGATCATCGCACTGATCAAGAGCACGTTGATCAGAAGAAATCTTCAGCCACTAAAGATGATCAGGTTATGACTAGCCGAGAAGCAGCGCAACGCTACAAAGGGATATTGATCACAGATTACAGTGTTAATCCTCCTGGGAATACGCGTGATCATCCTCGCAAATGAATCTCGGTAATTAATATGGCTTGATCTTACTATGAAGCCTTTCATCTTCTCTTCTTGATCACATGTGTATTTGATGTATCTTTGTGCACTTCCTTGTGGCATAAGAAAGAAAATAATTTATTGTAAGTTAGTTAATTAATTAGCATTTGTCTGTGCGTAAATAGAAAATTATTCCTATCTTATAATTATCTCTATCTTTTGTAATTTGCTCGATTTAATGGCTTGAAAATCACATTGAAGCGTCTTTAATTAGTGTAGTCTTGCTTCGTATCTATATGGCGGATTACATCTATGGCAGAGTCACAGTAATCAGTGGGACATGTGCCTTCACTAGGATTTTAAAATTTTCCTTTATGTAATTGAATATTTTGGATTGTATTAGGAATAAATTAAGAAAATTAAGAAAATTATACTCGTGACTCACTCAACAGAAAAAATAAATACATATACATGTATTCTCTTACTTGAAAATAGAAATTCTAACTATATATATATGTATATATAATCTATTTGTTCTTTTGTGTTCTACATCTTATGTAGTGTATTTATAAAATAAATAAAAAATAAAAAAAGTTTTTTGACTTCGTCACTTCATTATTAGTTAGAATTATTCTGGCAATGACCTGGCAAAAAGAAAAATTCTATTTTCTCCTCATTGGATCTTTGGACAATATGCAAGCTGTAAAGGCAGCGTACCTTATTCTAATCAAGCAGAGAATTCGATACTCATAAACCATTGTAATATTCGGTTCATACTTGGAGGTCCATTGGTTTGCCGTAGTTAAAATTTTTATATTGAAATTAATTGATTTTTCAAAATTATTTAAAATTTTTATTAATTTTTCATAAAAAGATAAAAAATGAGTTTGAATTTTTGAGTCGAAGACGAAAGACTAAACATATATTGAGTTCTGCATCATGTAATTAATTACCATCAATATATTCCTGAACAAAGTACTGTAGGAAACGTATTGTGTTGTAACGACTAGCCCGGTTTGGCTTTTCGATTGACCAATAAGCTAGAAAACTATTTTAAGAATTTTTTCACTATGGCTTCTAAAGAGGAAATGCTGATTATTATTGTTATAGGTATATGGTCGGTTTGCATGAGAATTCATATATCATGACACGACTATATGATTATTATTTTGGGCAACATCTCCTCTTTTTTTTTTTTTTCTCTCCTTAAAGAGATAATTAATTAGTCCACTAACGGTCCACCACATCTCCTCTTTTTTTTTAGGCATGTCAAAATCGAGAACGACACAACCAAAACCATGAATAATTAATGTCGTTTATAGACGATTAGTTTGAATTGTTAGAGTTTAATGATATTGGTGGTCTACCTCTTAATAATTTAAGTTTTTAAGTTTTTAGGAGATTTAATAAACTAACATGATATGATATGTATGATCAAAACACGTGGTTCTGTATTTGAATTATTGCAGTTTAATTTTGAAACTTTTCAGGTGTGGATCTTTTGTACTTTAATAGACCCGTATTGGTCACTAAATTGACAATAATATCAAAACGAACATTAGTGCTCAATTAAAGAAAGTCTAAAATCATATAATGACAATACAATCCTAATATTAATAGAATAAGATTAGAAATTTGAAAATTTTGACAATGATTACATACAATATCAAATATCGTCATTATCATTAAGATTACAACTTCATTCTAATATTCACCATCATAATCAAGAAGATCAAACAACTAAAACTAAAACAATAATCTGAAAACAAGACCATAAATACTAAAACTTTATGATAATGAAAACAGTATCAGAAATTCGAAATGGATAGTATACAAAATTTTCTCCTTTCATAAACATTGCAACTTTATGATAGTGTTCATGATCGCAATATACGAAAAGGACGTAACGGGCATTGCAAATAACGATTTAAAAAATATTATATATGTTACGAGAAAAAAAAAAAAGGACAGTACATGTGTTGACTTCATTTGCATTCGCCATCTTCTTTATTGTACTAGGTACCTTGTTGGATCACCATACTTGAAGAAAAAATGTGAGAATTATTGTTAACTCACTTTCTAATAACTTTCAGAAGAATTTATAAAAGCATAATGACAACTCATGTTAAAATGTAATTTTTCTAAAGCTTAATAGATTGTAGATCTATATATATGCAAAACAGATATATATATTTTTTTATATATGTCCAAAAACCTCCTAGGTTGTAAACAAACAGCTGAAATTCATTAAGCCCATGTTGGTACACCGGTTCAGTTTAGTTTGGATCACAATTTTTTTTTAATCTTTTTTTTAAAAAGTCAATCTCAGTTTCGCTATTCACGATTATTATTATAACTTATTTGTAATTCAAACTTTAAAAATTCATAATTTTATGTATGCAAGTCCAAATGAAATGATTTTTTTTTAAATGTATAGAATTTCAAGATGAACGAAATAAGTTCTATATTGATTTTTTTTTCCAAACAAGTTTAAAGTTTTTTACACTTTTTAAGTTCAGCAGTTCAATGCCTTATCAAATGCACAACTTAATTTAACTAAATTTCAACATAAAAAATTCAATTCCAACTAATACACCAACTGCATGCTCATTATGGCATAATTCACAATTGCGTACATAATTCATTGTCTTTTTTACACCAACTTCTCAAGTAATTTCCCGCTGTCCATGTGTAAGAACAGAGAATCCAAAGAAAGAAGAGACTAACGCGTACAAATCTAACTAAGGCCTATTACGTCACCGAAGTGACGTTTTCTTATAAGCTTCCCAAACAACATCTTTTTTTTTTTCAGTAAACAAACAAGATCAATTTTTAGGGGCTTCAACTAAAGAAACCATAGTATTTGTAGTCCAAGTTTATTCCCATATCGTGGAAGAATATTATTCGTCCCGAAGCCACTCAACCACCAAATTAATCAATTTTTTTTTCCCATACCCCATTCCTTTCGGTGATCTTTTAAAAAGACAAGCTTCTGTCCTATTCCTTTCGGCGAAGAAAATGATAGAACTGGCTAAGCATATGTACCCAATTTATTTTTAGGTGTTACATATAGATTCGACTCTTGCACTTTTTTCATATATTTTTTTTTATTTTTAATCTTCTATGTCCTTTCAATAATATCATAACATGTAATTAAAAATGTTATTTCAATTAAAATAGTACATTATATCAATTAAAAGACTAGGTTAGTAAAACATGTGACTTGATATTATTAGAAAGACATAAAAAATGACACAAAAAAGGACATATGAATGGAATTCAAAATATATATATATATATATATACACCTAATTATATATTATAACGATTACTAATCAGACACCCGATTTGAAAGGGATAGAAATTATAGCTCCATATTTTTGAGATATAAACTGGCGAAACTTTATATTTTAAGGGGAAAAAAATTGAACAAGGAATCTTAAAGAAGAAACCCATGATAAATATAAAAAAAGAGGCATCTTATCAACTTAGGATTCATACCAGGAAAGATTTTAAAATAAGAATGGTAAGTTTTCAAATTGGTTGCTCTTTTCTTTCTTGTTTTTTTTCCCCCCTAAATTTTTAGGTTGTTTTCTTTTTGTACCACTAATAAGTTCATCTAAAGAATCATTTTTAACATGGAAAAGTTTTGCAAAATCTGAGCGGGGAAGCAATTATGTGGGTTCGATATGTATGACTGAAGATTTGGTCCTTTAAACACCCCCCCCCCCCCCTTTTTTTGGAGTCCTTTAACCTTTGTTTTAGTAAACCTAGAGTCAAAAAATAATAATAAAATAAGGCAGCTCTGTTTCCGAAGGAATTTTTACTATCAGGAAGCCGCGCTGGTCAAAAAGGACACCACCAACAAAACATATTAAAGAAATTAAGAAACGACGACTGTTGCAGACAAACGACAAAAACATGAAAACGACAATTTCGGTAAAATGTACACAACAAAGATGGTAAACGACGTCCAATAGAAAAGACAAAACGGCAGTAATTAAGAACAATAAGGTATATAAGAGATGCCGAATGGGCATCTACGCGCGGGTTACTCGAGAAATGAAAACAAAAACAAAAAAAACAAAAACAAAAAACAAAAAACAAAAAAACAAAAACAAAAACAAAAAACAAAAACAGAACAGAACAGAAAGAAAGAAGAAAGAATATATGTTCGTTGAAAGATGACAATATGATTTATTAAACTACAACAAATATAAAAGACGACCAGTAAAAGCGAAAAATATGTGGACGTAAATAAGAAAAAACCGAGAAATGATAAGTGACATCAACTCCAAAACGACCAAAAGAAAAGACGACGTACGTTGCAAAAAAACGACAACTTAAAAAGAGACGATTACCAATAAATGACAAGAAAGTTAACAAAAGGACATAAAATAGACAGTATCATTATATTATGGAAAATGGACGGAACACCCATACTTGAAGATAAAGTGTTAGAATAGGCTTGTTTGGTTCCCCGTTCCAAACTTAAAATTTTTATCTCAGTTTTTGTTTTTTTCTGAAAAAGTTTTTTGTCTTTTCTGAAAAGATTTTTATTTTTTTTTTTTTGAAAAATCAACACAAATTTACTATTAAAACTTAAAATTTCCAACTCAAACTCATTTGTCAAACAGACCGTTAGTTTTTTTTAGAGAGAAGTAAAAGTCAAATTGAACAACAATGGACCAATGACATCTCGATCGCACGTTTAAAATGTAATTTTTCTAAATCGTAATAGATAATCATAAACCTTCGTAGCTGGTCTTGTTTTCTTTATATGTACAAAACCTCCCTAGGTTATATACAAACGGTTGAAAGTCATTAATTTTTTATACGTCACTTTTCCTATTTTGCTGGGCTAGTTCAATGGATGATAAGAAGGAATATATCTCATTTTTTATAAACCCGCAATAATTTGATTCATGATTGTCTATCTCTTATCCGTTCAAAATGAAGTCTAACAACAACTTTCAGGTAATTTCCCACTGTCCATGTGTAGGGACAGGAATCCAAAGAAAGAAGAGTCCACACGTACAAAATCTAAGCTCCCTGAAAAGATTAACTCCCATATATAACTTCATCATGCAATATTACACGTGGCCTATTACGTAACTAGAGTGACGTTTTAATATAAGCTTACCAAACAAGATCAAAGGAGAGGGAGAAAGCTGTATCTATGAAGATCATCTTTTCATTCTTTCTTTCTTTCTTTTTTTTTCCCCCTCCTTTTTTTCTTTTCTTTTTTTTTAAGAGATAAGATAATCTTTTTCCATTTGAAGAAACCATATAATATTTGCAGTTCGCGTTTTATGTCCTATCGAGTAAGAATATTATTCGTCCACATGCCACTCAACCACAAAATCTAAGCAAAATTTTATCTCCATATCCTTTCGGTGATCTTTTAGAAAGACACGTTTCTTTGTCCTATTCTCTGCTAAGAAAATGATAGAACTGGCTAAGCATATGTACCGTATCTCAATAAGTAATATATATATAGATACACATATGTATACATATATACACGCACGTTATTAAATATAATGATAACTAATCATATGCTTGATTACTCGATTAGAAAGAGATAGAAATTGTAACTTCATATTCTTAGGATGAAATAACAAAACTTGATATTTTGCTATTAAAAATAATCCGCTGGTCGTTGAGGACACTACCAACGAAACATATTAAAGAAAATAAGAAACGATGACATCTGAAGAGAAACGACAGAAACTGGAAAACAACAGAAGTCTACAAAACGACAACAAAGATTACAAACGACGTCCAATAGAAGAGACACAAACGACACAAAGGAAAATAATTAAGAACAAGAAGAAACGGAAGGAAAACAAAAAAAACAAAAAAAAAAAAAAAAAGAAGAAGAAGAAGAAGAAGAAGAATTGCTGAATGGGCATCAACTCGGTTACTCAAGAAATTGAAATAATAATAAAGAAAATAGGTTTGTAGAAAAAACGACAATAATCTATTAAACGACAACAAATATAAAAATATAAAAGACTACCTGCAAAAGCGGGAAAAAAAAAATGTATGGACGGAATTCGAAGGAAGCAATAAATGACGAATGACATCAACTCCAAAACGACTAATTCAGCCAAAAAAAAAAAAAAATCCAAAACGACTAAAAGAAATGACAAGGCGTACATTGCAAAAAACAACAGTTACTAGTGAACGGCAAGAAAGTTAACAAAGTCGAGGAAAAAGACAATACTAAAGATTAGAATGACCAAAAATACCAAATAACATCTATCCAAAAACAGCAAAAAAAAAAAAAAAACGACCTTCATATAAAAAAAAAGGACAAGTTTCTGAAACAAAACAAACGAAAGCAATGGGAAAGAGAAAAACGAAAAGAACGAAGAAGAAAAGAAAAGACCAAGATAACATAATAAACAACAAGACCTGGCATGAACGAAGTTAAAGGAATATGACAAAGATATACATATCTATACAATATATAGAAATGTCAAAAAAAAAATTAGAGGGTGTTTGGTAAATGAGTTTAGTTTAAGATTTTTAAATTTTAATAGTAATTTTTTAGAAAAGATAAAAAAATTTCTTTAAAAGAGATAAAAAAAATTAAAAAAATAAAATAAAATTCATGCTAAAAAAAGTAATTTAGCTTAGCTCTTGATATTTTCGTCCGAATACACGTTTTGGCCGAAACGTACGTTTTGTCCTTTTGTTTTGTTTTTGTTTTTGTTTTTTTTTTGGCTTTTGGATAACTGACAGAAGGCAGGAGAATGAGAGAGGGTGAGAGAGAGAGAGAAGGGGGGCGGTGGACGGGGGATGCGTGGGGGGATGCGTGGGATTTGGGAAGAAAGAAGGGGGGGAGTGTGGGGTCCACAGGTGAGAGAGATAGAGACCATTTTTTTGTTTTGTTTTTTTTTGTTTTTCCTTCAGTTTTGAAGGGAGGGTGAGAGAGGGAGAGTAAAAGAGCCAAAAAGGTTTGTTTTATTTATTTATTTATTTGGCTTCACTTTTCGAGGGAGGGTGAGAGAGAGAGGGCGTTGGGAAAAAAAATAAGGAAGGGATATATGGGGTCCATAAAGTAAGAAGGAGAGAGAGAGAGAAAGAGAGAGTGAAAAAATTATTTGAATACTCTTGTATATCACGTAGGATTTATAAGATAGATTTAATAGAAAGTGAGAAAAAAAATATTATACATCTAAAATTTTATAACATATAATTTAATTCTTAATGTATTTATATTTGGATAGGGATTTGAACTTTAAATTTTTTTTGGTGAAATTGGGTATAGGCGGCTATGTTTATAATCACAATAATATTTGTTTTAGTACAAACAATTAATTCTTATTTTAAGCAATACTACACTGCCAACAACAATTAACTCATTGTTCATTATATGAGAGCCTCGTAGAAGAAATCTCAGGAAGTTATTCTCGTTAACATATTATTTGTCGCTAACTACTACTTTCACTACTAATTTGGAGAAGAAGTATTTTTTTCATCAATTATTATCATGCACAGCCTATAACGTTAACAACCTCGTATAATTTTAAGCTTGGGGAACAAGGCAGGGGAGGGATAGAGTGTTTATAGGAATTATTCTATCCACTACTTTTCCTTAAAGATACCAAATAATTGTACTTTAGATTATTCCCAAAAATCTCGGCCATATCTATTTCTTTAATTCACTCTTTGAGAATAAAAAATGCTCGTCTTTATCCTCACTTTTTTCCTATTTTCTCACTTTATTCCACTTACATGTGTTATGTTTTGGATTTAATGGTGATCAATTTGCTTAATGGATAATTCTTGATCTGCTAATTAGTTAATATTTAGGAACGAAATAGACAATTATTAATTACACATGTAAAAAGTTCTGTAGGATCAATGTTCTGTGAGTCCTATATAAGGGGTTTTCCCCTCTAGCCTTTCCATCACTAAACCAACACTCAAAGTTCCTAACTAACTTTGAATCCTACTACTTTCACTTAGTCTTTCCATGGAACACTTTGTCATTATGAGAGAAGAGCGCTGCCGCACTGTCAGAGAAGAGAAATACGAGTACTACGTGGAGCCGCCACAAGAAGACTCTCTGAAGCTCGTGTTGGAGGAATTCGCAAAACGTGCTGAAGAAAAGGCCGTTGGTGATTATCAAAAGCGAAATAATCACTATCAGCAAGCGGCGGGTGGATACAAAGGGCCTTATCTGCACGCCACTTTCATTAATCAAGGGCAGTATCAGCAACCTCCTACGGCTCAGAAACTGAAAACTGGGTTTTCTCGTCCTGAAGTGCATTACCAACAACCTTTGCCTCATAAACTCGAAACTGTTGTTGTTTATCATGACGGGCATGCAGCGCCTTATCCACGAACTGGATTCACTCATCCAGGGCAGTTTGAACAACCTAACATGAGGAATCAAGCTCCTCCGTCGAAAACACACGGCCGTGTTCCAAACTGCGATGAGGTAGCGCGACTTCATGGTGGAGTGGTGTTTAAAGAATATAACAGGAACAAACGAGCTTAATTAGTAATTGATACTAGGATCTCTTGTGTTGTACTTCTGTAAGGTACTTGTTGATGCTCCTTTTCTTTTTTATCCATAGGAGTGAAAACTGAATCCCTAGACTCGATAAAGCGGGTTCGCAGAATTTGGCATGGTCTGTGTTGTGATGTAAATGAAGTCGTACTTTCTGTTTGTGTAATTATGTTTAGCTCACTCCTCTGGTTTTATGTAGGAGTACTGAAATGTTCCCCTGTGTGTAAAATGTAATGTTAAAGTTTGCCAGTTTGTGTACATCTGTTCTTGTCCATCTATGATAAAGAAACTACTCAAACTAAACTTAAAAACTAGAGTTTTAAACTAGTATGTCAGTTTTCTTTAGTTTGATACCAGAAAACCATGTCTTGATTTACTGCTAGCAGAAATTTTTTTAATTTAGTAACCAATTTAACCATAGGGTTACGTTTTCTTTACACGACATCCCAATGAAGAAAAGACGCTAATTGCCCTTTATAGCCAAAGAAAAGCACATTTCTTGTTTTCTTGTCTCGCAGAGTAGATGAACAGGCAAGAAACGCGAATAAATTTCAGAAAACTAATGGGGTGTTTGGAGCAACAACTCCAACCCAAAAAACTCTACTCATTTTTGTCTTTTTTTGAATAGTTAACAAAAATTTTAACTAATTTTTAAAAAATCAAACAACTCCGGCCCATAAAACTCAACTCCAAGGCATGCTTGATTTCCAAAAATGTTATGACATGTTAACAGTAAGGCCACTGGCAGTTATTGAAAGATTCAGTAATTCTTTTAATTGATGTCTTCTACATTCAGGGGAAGGTTAGTATATAAAAACTTAGCATGCGTTTGGATGTACAATCCAAACCTTAAAATTACAATCTAATTTTTGTTTTTTTTTTTCCCTTAACTTCACTATTAACATAGTTTTGTAACTTAAACTTTAAAAATCCATAATTTTGCATAGACAAATCCAAATGATATACATATATATATATTTTAAATTATATATAATTTTGAGATGAACGAAACAAGTTCTATATTGATTTTTTTTTTCCAAACACATTTTAAGTTTTTACACTTTTTAACTCCAGTAATTCAAATACCTCGATAAACGCATAATTAATTCAAACTCAAATTCTGAAATCCAAATTTTAACACCAAACGCATGCTTAGTCCATGAAAATAACATATTCTTGTTTTAGTGTGTTGTTTGTAGCTTTGGCAATGACTCTAACATCTACCCGATCAGATCATATTTTCTCTCTTTTTTTTTTAGTCACGTTCATTTTGTAGATAAGATGGAACATTTTAACATTTAGGAAGGGCGATGAGTCAGCCGAAAAATTCATTGAACAAGAAAAATTCGTATAACTACCAGGATTTTAAGAAGACGAAACCCAAATTTGTATGAATTTATGACTCATTCAAACTCCGTATAAGGATCAGAATTTGCATCTTAGACCAAGTAAAAAGTTGGGGCAACCTGCACATATCTAATTGGAGGTTAACACCTTCGGTTAGTGCCTTTTTATTGAATAAGCAAAAGCAACCAAAACAAAAAACAAAAGAAGAAAAAAGGAAAAGAAAGAAGAAAGGAAAAAGAAAAAAGAAAAAAAATCAAAGAAAGAACCCTTTCTCCGCTCTTGATTAATTATCATTTCAATTTTTTTTTTTGAATTAGGAAAGAATCCATTTTTTTTTTAATAGACTTTATGGATTCATCTTCATGATTTGGCTAGAGTTCCGTCTGATTTATATCTTGTACTAAAGCAAGAAACTTTACTAATGCATCTCATATCTCATAATTTCAGTTTGTTATCTTTCAAATCTTTCATATCTCATCATTAAGAAGAAGATTATTGTTTCCGGCTTCCTAATTTAGCTCAATATTATAATTGGCAAGCGAATCATGATAACTGAATAAATAAATAGTTTTGATATGTACAACTTGTGTCCTAGCGGATAGAATCTGTTTTCAAATTGAGATCATATAGGCAAAGAATTGGAGTTTCGAATTACTAAAATTTTTTCCTACCTGAGGCGAATAATTTTCAAAGACAAGTCACCATCCTACAAAAGATAAAATTCAGCATTTATCCTTTTGGCTTTTCGAAATTTCTCTTTATCTTTCTCCCTTTTTTAAATTCGTTTATGATTGGATTGTTATGCCAAGTAAATTGTTCTATAGAATCTGTGTGGGACAACGCTTGATCTATGGCATAGGCCTTTTCCTTTAAACTAATTAAACAACTCAAAGTTGTTACTTGGACCACTTGACTAAAAGAGCAGAATTAAAAGCTGGTAATGTTCTTCATAACCATACTGACATGGGGCATTAGTTTCCTCAACCATAAAATCCCGGGCGGGAACCGTGATCGATTGCAATGAGGCAGCGAAATGTTTTGGCACGGTGGTTTTCATAGATTTGTATAAGAAAAATAGGCCTATTTGGGCTTGATCAAGGGGCCAATTTCTTATAAATATTGATATTTTGCTTATTAGCACCTAGGAAATGGCCGGATGTGCTCTAGTAGGCTCTACACAACTTAACTTATATACGTCTAAGTAATTATTTTATGTAGGTCTGCAATATGGAACAACAAAGTACTTCCTAATTATCTCTCTCTCTCTCTCTCTCTCTGCTTTAATGATTTTGAACACTGAAGCTACTTTAAACAGTGTAAATTATATGCATATTTGTTAGTAATGTAAATTTGAAGGTATAATTAAGGATGGACAAAAACTAAACCACCCATGTAAGAAGAGGGATGTGGTGGGAAATTTTGAGTTCTCTTTTTTATTTTATTTTATTTGAACTTGAGTTCTTCATTTTATGTAACTTATAAGATAGCTAGAATTTTTTTTCTTTGCTAGCCCTTGAAGCATATTCCATAAAGATCAGACCAAGAATTTGTTCCTCTTGCTGAAATTGTTTAACGGATCAAGTAACTCGCTCTTATACTTAATTCCGGTTATTGTCGTTTTCTGATTTGAAGTCGTTTTTCTAATTG
Source organism: Ficus microcarpa (assembly GCA_025413485.1). Lineage (NCBI taxonomy): Eukaryota > Viridiplantae > Streptophyta > Magnoliopsida > Rosales > Moraceae > Ficus > Ficus microcarpa. The sequence goes on along the minus strand of CM046382.1, from coordinate 15,637,221 downwards.
TTTTTGTTTCTAGATTGATGTCTTTTTCTGATCGTACCGCTTTCACAAAAAAAAAAAAAAAGTCGTTTTTTGATGTTTGTATTTCATGATAATAGAGCAGCATTCCAAAAACTGAAATATGTGTCGTTTAATAATATGTCGTTGTGTGAACCAATATTATTATTATTATTATTTGAACTTGTAGGCGGGGAGATTTTTATCTTATATTTGTCAAAAAAAAAAAAATTGCGTGAGTATATACGACATTTCATTTCTTTGTAAACAGATAGACAATATCTCTTATATTCCTTTCCCGTTTCATTTTGTTATGTTTCAATCTATTCCCAGTAAATAAATGTCACGTAAACTTATATTGAAAATCTTGGGGAAAAAGGGAAGTTATAAAACGTAATGTTTGAAAACAAGCAGCAATTCTAATCTATGGTTGTAATATTGCATGTCGCTAAGCCTTATATACAGATTTGTTTTACTAAATATTAAAAAAATAAAATAAAAGAGAGAGAGAGTCAATTAATTCTTTCCAGCCATTTATTTTTTGTTGTGTTTGCAAGTTTTATTGTTTTTTTTTCTTTTGTGGTGTGGGGCTTATGTTTCATGTTTATTAGAGAGGAACAAAAATAATACTTGTTAGTTTCGAATCTAAGAACTCTTCTCCAAAATCCCTCTCCTTCTACCGTTTTAGTGCAGATTTCATTGGTTATTGCGTAGGAGAGCCTTTTAGAATATATGATCTTAAAAGTTGGTATTTAAAACAAAAGAAGAAGATTAAAGGATAGGAGAGAGCATAAAGATTTAACGTGGTTTGACAATGTATATCTACATCTACAAGTTAGAAAAAAAAATGAGGAGATTTACTGGTGAGGAATACTATAATGGACGTCATAAAAAATAGAAGTTATAATTACAGAATCAGTTATAATTAGATATTCAAAACTATAAAATTTCCTAAAATGTAAAAGGGTTTCTTATTTGGATAATTCAATTCAGAATTACTAGTAAAGCCAACTATATATTTAAATTGTTAACTTTCCCTGAAAACTTATTATTCTTTGGTTAGTACTTTCGTTGCTAACTAACATTGCTTTTTACAAAGGAAAAGATAAGCCTCTTGATTCTTCAAAATATACATGTAAATGTATTTATATTTTTTAACCTATAAATATTATCTAAATTTATATTTATTATTGCGCACATTCTATAACGTTTACGAGCTGACGTAATTTTAAGTTCTCTGATCTCTTCCTTAAAGAGAAACCAGATTATTTTATTCCTATACTTTCAAGGAGGAATATCATTCTTCCAGGAGCCACAACGCAAAAAAATCAGACCATATCTCCATATCATATTCCTTTTCAGTCTTTAAGAAGCAAAATGCATGTCTTTACGACTTTATACCTACCTTTTTCCTATTTTCTAGATTTATTCCTCACATGTATTACGTTTTTTTTTAATTGATTACAATTTGCTAATGAATGTTCTTCAACAAAAATAAAAAATTGCCTATGAATGAATCCCTCTTCTAAGTTTAGAAAAGTATGGTTTTTTGACCATCCCTTTAAGCATATTTTATTATGGTTGTTCTTTCAAATTCCCTACTACAAAAACAGCGAATAATGTCCATCAAAAACCTTTGTTAATTTTTTTTTTTCATTTTTTCTGAGTAGTGATGTAAGCTTTTGGGACTCTCTCTCTCTCTCTCTCTCTCTCTAAATAGACTTTGTAATTTTTATTTCCTTTTATCAGGTTAGAGTGGATGTACGACAAGATGTTTAGTAGGGTATCAACCTTATTGGGATGTTCTGAATTTCTTTGATGTTAGTTGTTCTCTATTAATTTATTATAAATAAATATAAATGCTATTCGACTTCTTATTTTTCCCATTTACACAGCAAAAGAAAGAGCGAATATTAGTCCATGAGAAAACTATTAGTACATCCCAGTAATGGCACACACTAGAGCTAGCTTTTATCTCAAACCAAGCCTTCACTCAATTAATTAAATTAAAATACATATATAAAATATAAGAGTGAAACTAGACCGAAAGACAATAAAAGATGAACAGACCGAAAAGGCAATTACAGATTCAACAAAAAAGAAGAGGAAAACATAAATGGATTTAACTTTTCAAGATAGTAGAGTGTGTTTGGTAGACAAGAAAAAGTGGAAGGAAAGACAGGAATGGAGGGAATAGTGAAAAGATTTTGACATTTATGATTGTTTGGTGGGAGAGAAAAGCGGAAGGGACACCAAATCCTTTAAAATACCCAATTTTGATCTCTCCTAAATTGGAGAGTTGGTTAGGGGGAAAAACCAGTGCATGATCACCAGAAGAAACAGGTAGAGACGAAAACTCTGTCCGACAATATCTTCAATGGTGTAAACAAATCGTGATAAAAAACCGTCCACAACCACAGTGGTTTGTAAATTAAGAATCATTACACATGGAAAGGTTTACAGGATCCGTGTAGGACAAGCTTCTGTTGGTTCTATATAAAGGAGGTTTTCCCCTTTAGCCTTTCCATCAGTAAACCAAGAGTCAAACTTCCTACTAACTTTATATACTAATCCTTTCCCTTGTTCTTTCCATGGACCACTTTGTCATCGTCAGAGAAGAGTGCTACCGTCTTGTCAGAGAAGTGCAATACGAGTATTGCATGGCGCCGCCACAGGAAGACCCTGTGAAAACGAGTGAAAGAAAACGAGCGAAAGAAAAGGCCCTCGCTGATTATCAAAAGAAAAATTACAATCAGCAAGTTGGCCATAAAGGGCCTTATCTGCCTGCCACTGCTGTTAATCAAGGGCAGTATCCTCATGAAGGGCCTTATCTGCGAACGGATATTGCTCATCAAGGGTATTTTCAACAAGCGAACATGAGGAATCAAGTGCCTCCATTGAAAAAACACAGCGGTGTAATGGACTGCAATGAGGCAGCAAAGCGTTTTGGTGGAGTAGTTATTAGAGAATATGGCAAGAAAAATTTACTCTTCGAGCTTAATTAGTATTTTCTACTAGGATCTCTTGTGTTGGTACTTCTATATGAACCTTGTTTGTGCTCCTTCCGTTTTTACTTCGGAGTAAAAACCGCATCGCTGTCAGACTCGGTTAAGCTTTTCACAGCTTAATTAAGCACGGTCGTCATTGTGATGTAGAACTAGTACTTTCTATTTAGTTATGTTTAGCAGACTCCTTTGGGTTTTCATAGGAGTAAAAATGTCTCTCTTTATGTAATAGATAATTTTGAAATATGTTTGTTTACTTGTCCTAATCTATGACAAAGTATATCACTACTCAAGTTATAAATACAAAAACTGGTGTTTCAAACTAGTTCATAATTTCAATACTAGAAAACCATGTGTTGATTACTGTTAGCAGAACTTCAAAAGACTGTCTAATTTAGTAACCATTTAAACTATATAGGTTTTTTTTTTTTTTCCCTTTACTTGGGACGTTTTACATTTTCTTCAACAAAAAATGTCACCAAGAAGGAAAGCCACAACTTGCCATTCCTAGTAAATTTATTACTTGTGTTCTTAACATTGTCTTGCAGAGTAGATGAACAGGCAAGAAACTTGCAATAAATTAATATAACGTCAAAAACTAAGCTTTTGGAAAATGTTATGAGACATTATCATGGCAAAGGGCTAGTCACATATTGTTAAATAGGCGCATCTCCTAAACTTATTATAAGGTAACAAGAGAAAGCCACAAATCCATGGCCGAGGCCAAATATATCCATGGCCGATCAAGGCGAAATCACCAACAATCCAAAACGGGATTACAATTCTCTATTTGGTTCTTCAAAAGTGCTTCTTACAAATGGGTATCTTAGCATGCACAATACTTAAGATTTAAATAAATAAATAACAACAACAACAACAACAACGTGAAATGTAACAGATAGAAACGACAATAGACAAACTCCGGCATCAAAATTAATTACATAAAACTTAGTCACTGAAAATAACATGCATTAGCATTGTCCACATCAAATTTTTTAATTGTAGATTAGATAGAGCAATATAACACTTGAGTTGGGGATGAGTCAGTCAAAAACTTTATTCAGATATTCTAAAAACGAAGATTTAAACAATCCAAGTTGGTAGAAATTTAGGACTCATTCAATCTTCATAAGCATCACAATTTGAATCTTAGACCAAGTAAAAAGTTTGGCCTATTGGAAGTTTTTTTTTTTTTTTTTTTTTTTTTTGGGACTGACGGATCTAATCGGAAGATTATAAATCCCATTTGTTAGCGCAATTTTTCTAAATGAACAGAAGCAACACGAAGAAAAAGGAGAAAAGAAAAGAAAAAAGAGAATCGAGAATCATATCCTCTCTCTCCTCTCTCGACGAATTCTAATTCAGCCATTTCACATTCTTTTTCAAAGAAAGAATCCTCTTTGATGAACTTAATGTATTCATGTCCACAAGTTTGGCTCGAATTACGTTTGATATATGCTCTTACTTTGTTATTTTGTGCTCAAGCAATAAGTTAAGACCTTTTTTCCCAACTTGAACCTTTCCGATCTTGCCTACCCGTAACTGAAAAAATATCGCTTTTTTATTGTTAAGCTCAATATTGTTGGCAAGGGAATCATTATTCAACATATAGAATGTCTAAACATGTACAACTTGTACCCTTGCGGATAAAATCTCTAGAAATGTTTTTCTAATAGAAATCCAAAAAGGTAAATAATTGGAGTTCCGAGTTATTTATTTGTATATGTACAAGGAAAATGTTTCTCGATGACAAGTCACCACCCAACAAAACTTAAGATTGATCTCCATTTATATCCTTTCAGTGTTTGAAATATTTTTTCAAAAGAAATAGCCGAAACTACCATCTTGTTTTGTATAAGGTTCAACTCAATCCAAACCAAAAAAATTTAATTCTTTTTTATCTCTTTTTGAAAAGTCAGCTCAATTTCACTATTTACAGTTTTTGTAAGTCAAATTTCAAGAGTCCATAATAACTTTGCATACACAGGTCAAAATGAAATCAATTTTTTTTTAGTTGCATAGAATTTCGAGAGAAACGAAACAAACTCTATAGTAATATTTTTTTCCCAATATATTTTATGTTTTTATACTTTTTAATTTCAACAGTTCAAATGCCTAACCAAACACATAAACTCAATTCCAACCTAAAAAATTCAGTTTCAACCCGCATGCACCAAACGCGTGTTATATCTTTATGCACCCCTCGACATTTGCCTCCTTAGAAACCTTTCTGGATAATACCTTATTACATCTTTATAAAGATGGTCTAATTATAAGGTAGTGAAGGTATAAAGTGTCTATAAGGATTATCCTACAAGGCGCATCCTCTTTTGCAATAAAGATGCCAAATAATTGCAGTTAGGAATGCTTTTCATATTAAAGAAGAATATTTTTCATTCACAAGGTCCAAAGCAAAAAAACAAATCAAAATATCTCCCTATCCTATTCCTTTCCGTCCTTTAGAAGAAAAAATGCATGTCTTTATCCTTACCTTTTTCTTTTCTTTCAACCTTATTCCTTTTACATGTGTTATCTCTTTTGTATAATAGTGATTAACATGCAAAGATTTGAATCCTCTTCTAAGAAAAAGATCACATTAGTAGACAAGTAATAGAACCCGCATTATAGGTCCAATTTCCTTCAACCAACCACAACCACAAATTTGTGTGTAAAGAATCAGTCTAAACATTGAAAATTTTCATAGAATCTCTATCCGATAAGCTTCCGTGCACTCTATATAAAAGAGGGGTTTGGCCCTTCAGCCTAAGCATCAGTGAACCAACAGTCAAAGTTCCTAGATACTAACTTTGCTTACTACGTACTTTCACTTGTTCTTTCTATGGAACACATTGTCATGAGAGAAAAGCGCTACCGTGCTATCAGAGAAGAGAAATACGAACACTACATGGTGCCGTCACAAGAAGACCCCGTGAAGATCATGTTGGAACACTTCGGGAAACGAGCAGAACAAAAGGCATTTGTTGATCGTCAAAGGCAAAATTACTATCAGCAAGATGGTGGACATAAAGGGCCTCATCTGCATGCCGCTGTTGGTAATCAAGGGCAGTATCAGCATTACCAGCAGCCAGTTGCTCATGAAGGGCATTCTCAACAAGCTTACACGAGGAATCAGGTTCCTCCGTTGAAAAAACAAGGCGGTGTAATGGACTGCAATGAGGTGGCAAAGCTTTATGGTGGAGTAGTGTTTACAGATTATGGCAGGAACAAATTCACTCTTCGAACTTAATTAGTATTTCGTAATACTAGGATAGCTCGTGTTGTTCTTCTTTAAGGACCTTGTTTATGCTCCTTTTCTTTTTATATAGGAGTGGAAACTGTCTCCCCTAGACCTACCGAGCTGTTTCACAGCTTTAGTATGTTTTGTTTTGTGATGTAGAAGCTCTTTTACACACTCCTTTGGTTTTCATGCAAGTGTGAATTGTGAGTCTATGTGTAATATGTTATGTTAAATCATGCTTCTTTATGTTATATCTCTCTCCGTGTCCAGCTATTACAAAGAATGCTACTCAAACTGAAATACAAAAACTAGAGTAAACTTTTACATGTTAGTTTTATTAATTGACTTTGTTACATGAAAAACATGTCTTGATTACTGTTAGCATGAGTAAAAAGACTATCTAACTTTGTATCCATTTAACTAGATGGAGGCCTTTTCAACTTGAGTATTTATTTGCTCGGTATTGCATATATCTAGTGCAAGGTTGGCCAATGACAAATAGAAATTATTATGAGAGGGGCTATACGTAAATTTGTACAAAAAAATATATATATATATATACATATATATATAGAATATAACGAAAAAAAAAAGTTTGAGGGGGTGTTTAGAGGGAGTTATATGTAAATTTATAAAATAATATATAGGTTAAAAAATAAAAATAAAAAATAAAGTTTGGTTTTGTTTTGTTTTGTTTTTTTTTTTTTGGGGGGGGGGGGGGGGGCCGGGCCGCCGCCGCACAAGGCCTTAGTTGGCTCCGTCCGTCCCTGTGGTTGGCAGACAACAGCAGCAGAACCAGTTTTCAATTTTAGTGGGGGCATGTTCTAATTACTTTTTTGCATTAGAGTAATTGAAGAAAATATAAAGTTCAGTGAGGATCCGTATATGTTACTGGGGTAAAACAAAAAATTCGTAAATTTTTAGAGCTCAGTTAAAATACTGGCCTCAAGTGGCTCTGCCGCTAGACAGTAGACACAATATATAATTAACAGATTACGTTTTTACTGTGACTAATTTTTTCCATTTCAATTTAAAAAAAAAAAAGGAAAATACAGGAATATATATATATATATATATATATATATATACATACACACACATTTGTTTAGGTGGTGAAATGCATATGGGCGAAATATACTGTTGGGTTTGCTCTCTGGTTTCCTGTTGAATCCATTTTATTTATCGGGGACGATTGAAATGAATACACATATAGTAGTAGCAAATACACAAATAAATACATAAATAGAAAAGAAATATCATTGATTTGATCTTGTTCTGTTGAGTTTTAGTTTTCCCTTTTTTCCCCCTACATTCATGGGGTTGAGTGAAAATTCTACATTAGTCTTTACAAAATTTTAAACACCGAGAAGAAACGACTTGTCGTTTGTAATACAATCGGAGCACATTTCTTTCTCTCTCAATATGTCTTGCAGATAACTAGATAACAGGTAAGAAACGATATTAAATTTGAAAAACCAACCTTTTTGAAAATATTGTGACTTGTCATGATAGTATGTCAAATGGCAACAAGCTTGATGTTACTAATAAATAAAGTAATATTGTTAATCGAAAATTATTCTTCTAAATTTATGGGAAACTAGTTACATAAACTTATTAGTGACTAAAAATGATGTGTAATAGTGTTTGTGGCTATGGTAATAACCGCAACATGAAATAATATACCAAAAATGTTTGATTTCTTAATCGTTTTCAGTCACTATCCTTTTGTAGATAACATAGAACATTTTTGGGTGGATTCGCTATCGCTTTCGGCTTGGAGCGGCTCACCCCCCTTGTCACTTAAAGGGAAAACAAGAGAAGGGGGCCTGCTGGGAACCTTCGCCTTTGGGTCCATATTGATCACCTGGCCTCGGAAAGACCTAAGCCTTTCGGTTTATTGCTAAATAAAAGCTTTCAAACCAAGCTGAGTCGCGATAGGAGGACTGGCCCTTCACTTGCATGGGATAGCGAAGCCGCTCCTTTTGGGTTGGGATGGACCATTCAAAACATTTTATTTTCTTGTGTGAGGAATCAGGTTCACGGAGAAGGAAAAGGCCCCATAACTACCAAGTTTTCAGGAATTTTTTTTACGCATTCAGTCTCCAAAAGAAAACGAATTTTCTCCTTAGACCGAGTCAAAAGTTTGACCGACCAATCTAAACAGAAAGATAATTGACACCCTTAAAAAAGGTGAAGAAGAGAAAAATAATATTTTTGAATAGAATAATAATAAATAATAGTATAAAATTTTAATCATAGTAATAAATATTAAATCAAATTCATGAACATAAAATACCAACAAAAAAAAAAACCTTAATCTTTCTTTACATTTCTCTTTCTCACTCATTTCTTTTTCTTTCTAAGATGAAACTATGCACATAAATTTATTAGAAAAAATTAACTATAAATCCGTTATTTTCTAGAAAATATAAGGAAATCCAAAGATTTATTAAAAATATATGTATGTTATAATTTATCATCTTCTAAAAACATATTATAAACTTCAATAGTATGATAAAATATGCTATTCACTATAATTTTTTAAAATTAAAAAGGAAAATATGAAAGGAAAAAAAAAAAAAAAAAAAAAAGGGAAGAGGAGGAGGAAGAACTAAACCGAGAATAACTTCCTCTTTCTCCTCTCTCAACGAATTCTAGTTCTTCCATTTCACGTTCTTTTCAAAGAAAGAATCTTTTTGATCAACTTAATGCATTCATGTCAACAATTTGGCTAGAATTCCGTTTGATATATACTCTTGCTTTGTCTTGCTCTAGAGGAATAAATCAAGACTTTCTTGTCCCAACTTTATGCTTTTCAAATCTTGCCCACCCGATAATGTAAGAAGAAAATTTTCTTGCTTTCGTACTTGAGCTCAACATTATAGCAAGCGAATAATTCAACGCAGAACGTCCAAACATGTACAACATGTACCCTTGAGATAAAACTCTCTAGAAGGGTTTTCTAACTGAGAACAAATATCCAAATAATTGAAATTAAGGATTAAGGAGAATATTTTTCCAAGACAATTAGTCTCCACCATACAAAAGATGAAACTCTCCATATATCCTCTTGGTTTTTGAAATGACTTTTGAGGGCGTTTGTTTCAACCATTTTATCAAATAGGACATACTCCATCTAGATGGTTCTTTAAAATATGTGTTTGATTGTTATTTATTCCAAATACTCCATTTAGATTGCTCATTTTAAAATAGGTTTCAAATAATAATAAACTCAATGTCAAATATATATCCAATGGGAAATAATGGTATCCAGTGTCTAGATGTTCATTTTGAATAATATTATCATATTGAGTTGTAAATGATTTTTTACCCAAACACCAATTCCTAATTTTTCCCGTTTTAAATGACAATTCTCAATAACTGTCCAAATATAAATCCAAATGTTTACATCCAAACGTTCTTTTCTAAATGTTACATTCTAACGTCTATTCAAATGACAATCCAAATATTCTCATCCCAAATATTTCCATCCAAATGTGAAAATCTAGATGGCTGCCCAAAAGGCACCCTTTATCTTTTCCCATTGTTAACCTTTTCACTTTTCCTCAATGGTCATGAAAATTCGCTTGTGAGTAGAATTATTATTCCAAGTAAATTTTCCTACAGAATCTATTCTGTGGCCTCTATATAAAAGGGGCTAGGCCTTTTACCTGAAACCACTAAAACAGATCAAAGCTATTACTCAAGTTTTTTGGTATATTTATTTCCCTTTTGTAACATGGCACAACAAGAAGATCCAGTGAAGATTTTGTTGGAAAACTTGGCAAAAAGAGCAGAACAAAGAGCTGCAAATGCTCCTCATGACCCAACAAACAAAGGGAATCAAATTCCTCAAGCCAAAAAGCCCGGGACCGTGATCGACTGCAACGAGGCGGCAAAGCTTTTTGGCGGGGTGGTGTTTGTAGATTTCGGTAAGAAAAAACGGTCTCTTTGGGCCTCATCATGGGGTCTGTAAGTTCTTATATTGTTTAGAACCTTGTAAAATATGCTCTCCTTTAGTCCTTTTTATTTAACGTAGGAGATATGAACTGTACTTCCTAGTCTTTCATAGACTCTTCCAGAGATAAATATGCTTTGTATTAGAAATAGAAGAAGAAATAATCTTAATTTGTATATTTTCTGTACTTTTATTTCCATACCCGAGTCTTTATATTTATCTACATGTAAAAATTAAGTACTTCCTTTTCTCTCTCTTTCTGCTTGCATGTTTTTTGGACTCTGGAGTTACTTTTAAAATTGTTGAATATTTTATTACTGTTTGCAGAAATTAAGGACGGACTAAAATTAATTAATCATATATAAGAAGATTTTAGCCACATAAAAAAAAAAGAAAAAAAAATCTATAAGAAGAGCGTCCTAACGAAATTTGGAATTTTCTAGAGCAGGGTGATCTAAAATTAAGGATGGACTACAATTAATCCACGTTGTTGTTGTTTTCTAAATTGATGTCGTTTTTCCTGTTATTGTCGTTATTAAATTTGATATATGTTCAACTTAGCTTGCTGTTTTGTACGGTCCAATCAAATATTGTCGGATTCACCTTTGGATTTTTTTTTTTTTTAACAATGATGTCGTTTTTAATGATGCATTGTTTAAATAAATGCCGTTTGGTGGTCTAAAACAATAGAACGACTACTTTTTGAATGTGTACAACATGCTATTTATATGTCTATCGATTCTAGAAATAAAACAAAGACACTTCTATTTATTTTCTCGAAACAAAGTTCATATGCCGCTCTCATTTAAGTGTAATTTTTGGAAATTTTAAACTAGGTGTCGTTTAGTTTATACTTCACGTTTGTTTGTATATGTATGCGACATGTCATTTCTTTCAGGACAAAAGGAAAAAAAATTTTAACTAGGTGCCGTTCTCATTAATTTGCTTCGATTTCGTTTTCTTTCGTTCTCTTTTCACTGAGAGATTCTTTTAAAGTTCAACAAAAGAATTTCGTTTTCTTTGCAGGAGGATAAGTGAGATGTCTTTTTTTGTCTGTAAAACAATTAATGTTCGTTTTTGTCGTCGAATGAAACAATCAGCAGCAAACGACACAACCGTTTCTTGACGTGTTTTTTTTTTTTTTTTTTCAATTCTCATTTATGTCTTATGTTATTTGAGACGATAGTCATTAATCTGATTTAAATATCACACAATACAGGAATAACAAAAATATATATGGCAATTTTTAGCGAAAACAAAAAAACAATAAGCACGGCATACAAAACAATAGCTGAACGTCTACTCTAATAATTATTGTAAGCTAGATCAATATAATTATGTTTTTGATGCTGATATATACATGCATATAAATATATATATATGTAAATAAAACAAATGCCAGTAAATCTACGATATATTCTGGTTTTTAGGATGGTTAACAAAATGAGCAGTAGATATATATACATATATAGATATTTTCGCCTTTTTAACTAACTTTCATTTTATTGGATAAGACAGAAAAATGACATTTAGTACTAATAGAATGAGCTAGTCAATAGTAACTAGTGAAAGACTGAAAGTGCAGAATCAGATTCAGCAAGGACGAGTCTCATTAAGTAACTTCTTTGATGTACAAAGCATAAAAGCAAAAAGGCAAACGCACAATGATTAACCCAAGAATAAGCATACTTGTAAATTAAGCTTGCGTTTTGAGATCAGGTTTAAATCAAATAATTCTAACTCAGATTTTATCTTTTTTAAAAGTTAATAAAAATTTTAACTAATTTTTGATTAATCAACCAATTTCAACCTAAAAATTTCATTCTAAACATGTACACTAAATGTACCCTAGATTACCTTTGATCAGAATTTGCATATCATAGAAAAGACCGGTTCATGAAATTGGCCTACCACGCATTATTCACAAAGTGGAAAATTAACAACCAACCCCCCCCCCCCCCCCCGGCCCAAAAAAATTGTAATGATTTGCACAAAAAAAAAAAAAAAAGGCAAAGGTAGATATTTTCATCTAGAAAATATTTTTTAAAAATGGAATAAAAATGGCACACATGGAGTTGTCTTTACTACCTGTTTTCCAATAGGGAATCGTTTGTTAAAATTCAAAGATTATTACTTTGGACCACAATGCTAAAAGGAAAAAAAAAAAATTTTTTTCTTCCACTTGCATTTGGAATTTCATAGAAAGCAAAAGGAACACTTTATGCCTTTATCCCTGCCACGTCCACACCCCACAGTATTTGAGGATCCTTGGTCCATGGAGACGACTAAGAACAAATATTGTCGAACACAATGGCTCATGAGAGGATAACCACTACCACTGACTTTTTTTTGTTTTGTATTTTAAATTAAGGTTTAAAATTTATACAATTTTTTGTTTTGTCTCTTCTTAGATTTGGTTTTGCATGTACATCTCCACTGAATTTTATAATTTTATAATTTTTTTGTTTATATTTTCGAAAAAAAAATTATATATCCCCACACTGAAATATAAGACTGACTATGTTGTTTGTTACAAAATCATTGCGCCACAAATAGATGAAGGAGAAATATTTCTAGAAAAACAAAATTTGAAAAGTTAAACTGATCCTGGATTCCTGTTGCTGGGATCATTGTCGAGTAGTCACAATTAGCATAAAAGTGATAAAATATAAGGAGAAGGGGATAAATTAAAGTGAAAAGAAGAGATTCTTAAATATGGCCATCTTCTTGTTACTGAATATTCTTTTTGCTCAATTATTGTAAATGGATATATATCCACTCATGAGAGGATTTTATCCAAAAATAAAAAAATCCAGAAAGAAAAGCTATATACATATATGTGGACCAGAATGTTTCTGTTGCTTAAACTCGACAATATTCAAGGCATGCAAATGAAAAGAATGATATCCCTAAACAGAGGCAACCCAAGTGCAAATCAAGGATAAAAAAATGTTCTGGAAGTACTTCTTAATTTCTTTTCAATGATTGCATTTCGTTATTGTTCCTCCTTTTCTTTTCTTTTCTTTTTTTTCTTTTTTTAATAAATAGAGAAAGGGGATAATTGATATCAGATAAACTTATTAGCACATCTTAAGCTAGGTTGGCACTTGCTATCTTATTAATAGGAAGAACAAAATTACGAAAAAAAAAAAAAAAAAAAAAAAAAAAAAGGGATCCCTCACAATCCAGAAACAAGATCTAACAATTAAGACTCTGCCCTTTATTTTAAACTAGAAAAACCAAGTCAATGTTTCTTGTATTGCTTTTTGTTTTAACGGAACACTTAATTCCCATTGAAAAAGAGCAAGAGCAAGATGGGACTATTTCTTATCAATGGAATTAATTATATGCAAACTATCTCCGGACATGCTAAATAGGGATGGTAATCGGGTGGAACAGGATTAGATCTACCACTTCCGCGTCCCCATATCCCTGTCCTTTGAAATAATCTGCAATACCATTCCCATCCTTGCTTGATTCCGCGATCCCATTCCCATCCTTACTTGATTAAGGAGAGGCGGGGATGGGATTGGGAAATCCTTTCGAGGCTGGTACCTTGTTCATTTTCGTCCCAATCCCCGCATTTGTTATCAACAAATTACCTTTCAATAAATTAATGACAAAAAAAAAAGGGCTGAAATTCAACCTAAAGTAAATCCCAATTTAATGTCCTCGCAAAATAAATTCCAATTCCAACAGAAAATAATAGAGAATAAGTAAGATTAGTACTGAAATATATCTATAAAAAATTAATAATACATACATATAATTCTTTCTTAAATATGTATACCGGGGAAAGGGTGGTGTAGGGAGTGTTCCTCATCCCCATCCCAATCCCGATCATGGGGAAAGTGTCTCTCATCCCGTCACAAACTTTGTTAGTAATCCTCCATCCCCGCAAGAAAAAATGTCATCTCTTATCCCAAAACCAAAAACAAGAATCGAGTTCCTCATTAGATGAGAAAATATGGAGCTATGATCCGTTATGATGAGGCAGAATGATTTTATTTTGGTCTCCGGGCAAAAAAGATGGAGCTATATGATGCATTTTTATTTCCCACTTTCAGTTTTTTCTCACTGGAGAAGGATTCATAAACGACAACTTTCTTAACCTTTTATTGAAAAAGTAGATAGTCGGATGCTTTGTTTTCTCATTCCCTCCATCGAGTTCTTTTGTTTCTTTTGGTTTCTCTTGGTTTTTGGCTTTTTGCTATGCTGCCGGGGATCTATTAATAGTCATCTCTTTTTCTTTTCTTTTTTTTTGGAATTTTCTTATTTTATTCATAAATGAGTGGGAGGTTTAGTAAAATGGAGTAGGTTTTAGATTCCAACCTAGTTAGGATGTTTTTTTATCTTGTCGCTAGTTATTCTCTTTTATTATTTTACTTTTTAAACGATGCTCACGAGGAACATAAAGTGGAAAGAAGAGATTCTATATACAAGTTATAGTCACCTTGTCGTAACGGAAGAATATTAATTCATTATACATGAGAGAATATAATCCTAAAACCCAGGTGAGAGAAAAATTAATTATCTATACGCAAATACTATACGCAATTCAAGTAATTTGCACTGTGATTTTTGTTTTCGATAAGGTCCGATAAATTCAAGCATCGAGATGTGATTCATCTTAATAAAGTTGACATCTAATATGTATGCGATTTTAAAACAAGAAATTAATATAACCTAACTCTCCATTTGCACACTTAATCATGACAATTCTCAATAACTATC
>CM046382.1:15597192-15622192 GCA_025413485.1 Ficus microcarpa | reverse complement strand
TTTTTTTGTGTGGAAATTAAAGCTATTCTAGTAAATGTTAATAATTTATAAAATGTATTTATATGCCTAGCTATAAAGTATAAACACATGTAAACTATTTAAAACAAATACACACACAAACTCATTTGAATGTTGTATATTATATGAATGATAATATTCTTAATTTTCATCTTCTTTTGCTGATGAACAAGATCGTTATAGTTTTAATACTTGGTTGTACTTGTTAATCGTCGACCTCAATTTAGTTTGTTGTTAATTAAATAATATTATACGTAAATATATATATATATATATATATATAATTGATTGAGGAAGCTCGTCGTATACTGGACAAATAGCTAAATAAAGAATTATACATATCCGCTTTCATGGTTCTTCAATTCTCAAGAAATATGGTTTTTAATTTTTGGTTGTGTTACCATAGACGAAAAAGAAAAGTGAAAAATAGATGCTGCTACCAGAAAAATAAAGATTAAAAAGATTAAAAATGGACGGTATTACTAAAGTAGAGAGAAAAATCCTTCCAAAAAAAAAAAGATAAGTCAATAAATCTTTAAAAAAAAAACCATTTTTTAAAGGAAATAGCATTCGAGAACAAAGAAGGAGACTCGACACAAACAAATCCATCTAGAGACAAGGCCAAATCATCCTAACTCATTTGAAGATGCCCAAAAAAAAAAAAACAAAAAAACAAAAACACACTTCGAACCTAACTAACCCCTTTTCTTTTAAGGAAAACTTACATAAATTTCTTATGTACTAATTTCTAGGGAAAATCAAAGGAGCTAGGATCTTTTTCTAAGCTATCTTTACAATTTCCCGAAGTGGTAATTTGTTAAATATGTTTTCTTCTTAGCTTATTTAATATTAATCTAAATTTTATAATTTTCAGTAACAAGACCTGATTGACGGGGCATTCACATATTTAGAAGGATAAGAAAAAACAATTAATCAAAAATTGAATACGCAAGTCCGTCGCAAGCTTTTCTTTTTTTTTTTTTTTAGTAATTAGATATAACAGCTCGAATGGTTTTTTTTTTTTTTTCCTTCAAAATGTTTAAATGACAATTTCCTTACTCCTGGTGACCCCTGATTAATTTTAAGTTTATGTGTGCTTTTTACAGAATCTTTTCAAGATGATAAAGTTGCCCGTCTTGAAGATCGGTGCCTTGCTCGGTAGATCTTCTTGAAGTGCTCGATAGCCTCATCTAGCTACCTAAGGCCCTACTGCATCGAATAATTTACATATGTATTCCTTTATTTGTGTTAAAAGAAATTTATAGTACGACCGTCTATTTTATATTATCAGTAAAAACTGTTATTTTAGTTATTAAATTTAATTTTTAACGTTCTAATTTATGACTAGAATAATTATATGTTGTGCATAATAAATTTTGAAAATAGACATACAAATATCATATAGTTGAATAATTAATCCAAGTCAAAAAGAAAAAAAAATAAGTAAGTTGTATTGATTTAAAAATAAATAAAAATGAAAGGTCCTACTTTTAAATCTCTTATTTAATGTTAAATCTCCCGACACAAGAGTCGGAACCCGTAAGAGTCTTTAAGCCTTGTTACCACCAGTTTAAGCCTTGCTTTATCATGTAATTATATATGATTTTGTTTGTTTATTTTTCGAGATTAATTCTTACTTTTATATTTGCATTTTATTTCTTATGTTTTGGTACTTTGTTAAAAACTATAATATTCAAAAGGTTGTCTTAACATTACGAATATAATCATTTTTTAAATTATTCTTGGATGGTCGTGATCATTTTTTTCAGAGAGATCAATAATCTACAACAAAAAATTATTTTATAAATTAAAAATAGGGGATTTTTGGTGCTCAAAATTCAGTTATGCATTTTCTTAACAAATGCTACGCCAATTAGATTTCCATGTGCTTTTCTTATTTGTAAAAATCAATTTTAAAGTTCAAAATTTGGAGATCACAAGCGCTTTGATGAAAATTAATAATTATTTCAGTATCTGTAATATAATGCTTCTTACTGGCGATCTTCTTTTTGCCCGAGTTCCCTGACGTTTTACAATTGGTTTCCATTTTTTCGATATCCTGAATCACATGCATTTTTATTATTATTATTATTTTTTTTTTTTCAGATCTTTTCTTTGCCAGTATTTTGGGGGGGAACGATAACCAGTTTGGATAGATCGATCCTATTGGATTCTAAGGGTGGAAAAAAGGAAGGAAAAAAGTGATATTTTGAGAGAAAAATTTAGGTGATTTGATATCTTTCTCTTTAAAATATTTAAAAAAAAAAAAAAAAAAACCAAGTTGAATAGCACATATGTACGTGATAGACAAACAAGACAAAACAAGATAAAACGAATACAAAAGCAATTTTTTAATATAATATAAAGAATTATTTTATTTAAAATAAATTGCCACATCCTTCAAAAAAAATGCGTAAGTTGTTAGGTTAGTCTGTAAACTTTTAAAACTGTGTAATTTTAGTCCACGGTTCTTTTGTTTGTAGTCGAAATGACCCTAAGCTATTAAAAATGTTGCTACAATAGTCATTTCGTTAATTTTGGATGAAATCTGTTAGTTAGCATTATTTTTTGACCAAATTACTGACGGATTCTGTCAAATAACTAACGAAAAAGACTATTGTAGTACCATTTTTAACAGTTTAAGGGCATTCCAACTACAAAAAAAAGACCCTAAATTAACTAAAACGTTACTACAATAACCATTTTTATTAATTTTTGAAAGAAATCCTTTAATTAGAATCACTTTTTGACTAAAATATTATTGAAGATTTCATCTTAAAATTAAGAGAAATAACTATTATAGTAACATTTTAATGATTTAATAGCACTAACTATGCAAAAAAATCAGAAATCAAAATTATACAAACCTTAAAATTTAGAAACTAAATGAATAATTTATCAAAAATAAATAAATAAAATTTCCATATAACAATCCAGAAGGGAGGACAAAAGGCACTTTTACGTGGTCTTTGTCCTTTCAAGAGTAGTAAAAAAAAATATATGTCACGTGAATGGTTTAGAGCAAAGGAGAAAAGGCATTGCTGTAAAGCCCATCCTATTAAAAGTCCTGGTTGATAGAGTTAGACAAATGAAGCAAATCATAAGCAAAATAATTATAATAATGTAAAAAAATTAGTTTTTAACAAACTTATTTTTTAATGTCATGTGATGGGCATTGAACCCGCGTGACGAGCATAGAGACTACAATGAAAAGATTGCTTTTAATATTTATATATATAATAAATATTAATATGTTTAAGATAAAACTATGTATATATATAATATATTATATAGTAATATATTATCAAAATTCTAGCAAAAAGAGCAAGCTAAATAGCATAAATTAATATTGGAATTTAACAAAATATCAAGTTTTTGAAAAGTGGAAAATTATAGTATATTTACCTTGTTATATTTTCAAGATTCTGGTTTTACCCCTAACATCCATCTTCCCAGCTTACGTCAGATTGATTATCATGCATCGCTGACTACGGCAACGATGATGGTGAGCGTCGTCATCAATGAAAATTCTCCTCGTCGTCGCTATTGTCATAGTCGGCAACCAATTGCACGATGGCGAGACAAACAAAAATCAGAGAAGATGGATCTTGCAAATCCACAGTGAAGAGATCCAAAAAAACATCGCAATCACAACGATAAGGTCGATTGGAAAAACACAATGGCGAAATGATGCAACAATCAAGGCCATCCAATCCAAATCGAAGGAGAATCGCAAGAGAATTGTCGAAAATCACTGGAAAATCGTGAATCTCTGGCCATGGGACGACCACCACCACGAGCACAAATCTCCGACCTCGAGCTGCGACTCCTTCTCTAGTGATGAATCTGCTGGAGTCGTCAATGGATTTGCTGCAAGTGGTAGTGGTTGTCAAGATAATGATTCTCAGATTTGTAATTAGGGGAGGGGCAGATTTAGGTTATTAGAAATTTGGGCTTTTTTTAATTATACTAAATATTAAAAAGAGCATATAATTTTCTTTTCCTTCTCCCAATAAGGAAATACAGAGATTTACTTCATCTTAAAAAAAAATGGAGAGAGAGAGAGAGAGATTTTTTTTTTTTTTGTAGGAAAAAAAAAACATAGATTTACTTATAACAAAAACAATAAATGTTTGTATTTACTAGTGAATATCATATTTACTAATACCGGATTTACTAGTAAATTCAGTATCTACAAAAAAAATAAAAAAATAAAAAAAAAACAGTAAATCACACCTTTTCTAGTAAGTCTTAGTATTTACAATTTACTTATAAGTCTAATATTTACTAATGAATCCACTATTTACTAATAAATATAGGAAAATCATGTATTTATTTGTAAATCTAGTATTTTACTAGAAAATCTGATTATTCACATGTTCATAATGACATTTGTCTGATTTCTTATAATTTGATATTTATCAGTAAATAATGATGTTTATAGTAAGCTTACGTCTTTTTTATAGTAAATCGTTTAGTTACCTAAATTTTTAAGCATTCTTTTGTTTTTTAAATGATTATGTTACTTACATCTAAATCTAAATATTTTATGATAACTCCAATAATCCTAATTTTTCACTTACATTGTCCTTAAGAGCTATGAATTATTTTCTTAGTAAATAAATTTGTTTACTTTGAAAATATGGTATTGACTTTCAGATAATTTTAATAGTAAATCAATAAATCCAATTATTTACAGTAAATTCTATAGTTATTAGTATATTTGGAACTAGTAAATACAATATTTAATAACAAATCCGGATATTTACTTTTTTGTTATTTTTTTATTAGTAAATACTTGGATTTACTGTATTTACACAATTTTATAAAATTTTACGTAATTTATAGAACTAAATTTACTAGTAAATACCTAGATTTTCTATATTTACATATTATTCGTAAACTTTTATATAGTTAATGTGTCCTCTATTTAATAGTAAATTCGGGTATTTACTAGTAAATACTTGTATTTTTTTTTTTTTGATAAATAATACATTTACAAAAAATACAAGTATTTACTCTATATAATGGTAATACATGATAAATTACCAAAAAAGTTATATTATTTTACAATAAATCCCTCAAAAATAAATAATTTCAAATTAGCCCCATAAAATAATTCCCAAACTTTGAACCTAACCCTAATTCCCCATCACCAAATTGCCGTCGGTGGAGCAGACGACACCTCCAGTGTTGGAATTAAGGGAGATCGCAAGTAGACCTGCTAAAACAAACAACAAATATAGAGAAATCGCGAGTCTCTTTTTGGAGAAATTGCGCGTTGCTCACTGGAGAAATCACGAGTGGCTTGCGATAGTGATCTTCATGGTGAGAAAGAGATGTCGCTGCATGTGCTCCAGTGAGGACAGTGTGACCAAATTTAGAGGCTCATGACCAAAATGAAGGTCAAATTGGGCAAGATCGGAGGTTCACAACAATGTTCTCTCGCCGGAGATGGAGAAGACCTAATGCGGGGAAAAAAAGCTATAATGTTGAGCAAGAATAAGGATCAAAGAGAGATGAGTTGAGATGCTAAGATCAGACAATCGTCGGTGACGATCTCTCACCGAAGATGTTGAAGACATGCGGGAAGAAGAGCTGTGACATGGTGAGAGTGAAGTAAGAGAGAGAAGGCATGGGATATGTAGATAAAAAAAAGGGAAAATTGGAATAAAATATAAAATAAGTAAAAATATGTTATAATTTATCACAGTTTCAAAACATACTATAATTTTCATAGTATTTTTTTTAATTATGGTATATAGTGCAATTACTGAAAAAATAATTAATAAAAAAAATAATTTTAATAAAAATCCAACAGGAAAAAGCCACACGTGTGGATGTTACAGAACAGAAACTCCTTTGTACTCCTCTTGGACATCTTATCCAAACGTGGCCGTTGCTTCCGTCCTTAAAATTCCAGATTTGGGGTTAGAACAAAGCCCAATCCCATTCCAACATCCAAACACTCCCTCGTACACGACCAAGATTTGTCTTTTCGAATCCAAAAAAATAAATAAATAAATAAATGGGTAAATGGGTAAAAAAAAAAAAAAAAAAAGAAGACAAACTAAAATATCAGACACCAAAAAAAAAAAAAAAAAAAAAAATCTGCCGTGAGTGTTCCTTTCTCTCTTCTGGCGGGAAGCTCAGAACAGAGCAGAGCTCAGAAGACAAGAAAGGAATGGAAAAGAAAAGAAAAGAAAATCTCCCATAAACCCTAGAAAATCCTCTTGTCTCTCCCAATCTTCTGAGAAATTCCTGTTTCGTTTTAGATATTTGGTAAAGTCAGTTCACTCTCACTATGTACTGGTTGGCCACTCGAAACGTTGTCGTTTTGTCCCCGCGCTGGCGTTCTCTCGCTCTTCTCCTTCGCTCTCCTCCTCCTAGATACAGCTCTTTCTCTCCCTCTCCAGTTACCCTGTAATCTATTTCTCTCTCTCAACTGTGTTTAAGATTGTTAGTTTCCACCTGCGATTTAGGTCTGTTTGTTTTGTCGGAAAATATTTCAATAGAATCCCAAGGAAAATCTTTTATCCATTTTCCATTTCTTAAGAGTAAGGAAGCTCGAGCACAATGTGCCTTGTTCTATATGCTAAAACTCTCTCTCTATATTTATATGTGTGTGCGTGTATTATTAACAGGAATTTTATTTCAATGGAACAAAATGTATAGGTTATTTTTTTGTATATAGTTTTTGGGCAGATTTTGGATCTTTGTGTATTTGATTTAAAATCTTAGCTCACGTTTGGCACTCGTTTTAAAACATATAGTGTTTTCTGTCACCAAAATTTGAATTTACTGTTTAAATTTTGAGTTTGAACCTATAAACCAGATGAGCCTAGTCATGACTCTTTGCCTGATAAATTTTTTTTTTTTTCAAATGGGATTCTTAAATAAATTTAGATATACTACAAGAAAAGGTGCAGAGTTTGCACGCGGATCAATTTTTTGAGTTACATGTATCTGCAGAGAGAAATAGGGAGACTGAGAGGCATTTTGAGTGGATTGTCTAATTACAACGATAAACTGTAGCATCTGAAAGCAGACGTAGCATCTTTTTTGCCGCTTAAAGGGCAATGATGACTGTTTCTCCTTAGTGTGCCTTAGTCACATACCTAATTCTGATACTGTTTATTTGTGCACCTTGATGTTGGATTTACTGGTTAAAAAAAAAAAAAAATTTAATTTGTCAAAGGTGCTTTTGGTTCACAGCTACAATTGAGTATTGAATCTTCATTGTTGAAATTTAATTTTCTAATTTGTGGGTTTTTTTTTTCACGGAAAATAGAAGACCGTTTGGGCGGATTTCTTGTTTCAAAGATCAGAAGACTTTGAAAAGAAGCACAAGGGCTTCAAAGAAACTCAAGCATTCAAATCATGTCTTGACAGAGAAGGAACTTTCTAACATATTGTGGTGGAAGGAGGTATGCTGGTAAACACGTTTTGTTAAGTTTCGAGGAAAGATTTACATTGTTTATACGTTTAATTTGATAGGATTTTCTACCACACCTTCTTTTATTGCAGAGGTTGCAAAACTGCAGAAAGCCTTCAACTGTCCTACTAGTTAAAAGGCTTGATTATTCAAATTTGTTGGGCTTGGATGTTAACTTGAAAAATGGGAGGTGAGCTCTTACTTAATTTGTATTTATATATATATATATATAATTTTTATATTCATGACTCTAGAACTTTCCATAAAAGAAAGATGAAAATTTTACGCTAGTCCTTTTAGAAGTTTTCTATGTTTCTTATCCTTCAAATAATATAATAATAGTTTGCATGCTGGTCTGGTCTGTTAGCAATATGTAACAAAACCAATTGATATCATTGAATAAGCCAACCCAATTGGGTATAGAAGTTAGCATTATTCACTCGTTCAGCTGAAAAAAAAGAAGGCTTCTGTGTAGTTTTCAAACCTTAATGCATGTACCTATGTACAAGTGCTGTGTGCTAGTTCCAATTGGTGTAATTGGGAAAGACCCCCAGACCAATTTGAACTGCTCACATCACAGTATTGCAATGGCCGTAAATTGGGCAGCGGTGACATAGGTTATTAGTTTAACATCTTTTTGCACAATAATTTCAATGAAATGTGTTTGTGAAGTTTTCTTTGTTTTAGTTGGTTTTTAGTGAAACCTTGTTTCTTGAAAGCTTCACAGTGGATGTTTTCCTTGTTTGTAAATTCATCTTAGTCTGAAAGAAGGAATGCTCAACTGGGAGATGTTGCAGTTCAAGTCAAAGTTTCCTCATGAGATTTTGGTCTGCAGAGTATGTACTTTTTTTGTTCCCCTACATTTTGTTGGTACCAGTTTTCCCTCATTGAATCCCTTTCTGGTTTTTGAGAAGTTAGTGATTGTAATTCAGTGATAGGGTAAAAAGTATTTTTCGTTTTTTTCAGGTTGGGGAATTTTACGAAGCCATTGGGATAGATGCTTGCCTCTTAGTTGAATATGCGGGTTTGAATCCTTTTGGAGGCCTGCGTTCGGATAGTATTCCAAGAGCTGGTTGTCCGGTTATGGTATTGAGCTTATTTTCATATGCATGTTATCTTTGATTTTATAAGCTTCATATAGTCTTTTACTTAAGATTTTATTGCACCATATGATCTTAAAATAGTGGTAGTAGAGTATTTGATTTTATCAATATAAGGTTGTCGTTTTTCTTTTTTGCATAAAAAAAGGCTTTTATGGACTTTGCATTGAGGTTGCATGATTAATGGGGCTATGAATAGATTTCCTTAAGTTTAGGAATGTTATGCATCATAAGATCGGAATCTTTTCTGCCGAGGCAAAAAGAAATGAAATTTATGGAGCCTTTGTGGTAGAGCATGAAGCATAAAAGTGATTTTACTTATGATTTTTTAATTAATTTTTTCTATTATTTTTTGGAAGAATTTCATGTTTAAAAATCATAAGAATAGTTCTTGTTAAGTTTTTGGTGGTGAATTCTTTCCCTTTTCACTACTTAGTATGCAATTAATAGGGGGGATGGTTTTCTCTCTTCATCCTCTTTGATAGTTTTTGCTTCATGGCATTTGATTTGCAGAATCTTCGGCAAACTTTAGACGACCTGACACGTAATGGATATTCGGTGGTATGTTAGCATTTTTTGCAGTTGAGATCATCAGTTTTTTTTTTTTATGTCTATGCGAGCATAAGTGTTTTAACAACAGGACTAAGTTGTTGACTGCTTATGTTTTGGTCCTTGTAGTGCATAGTCGAAGAAGTTCAGGGTCCAACAAATGCTCGGTCTCGCAAAAGTCGTTTTATATCTGGGTAATTGAATGGCAGATACAGTGTAATTTCATTTATTGTTTAGACTTGTTGTTAATGTTCTAGATGTGATTGATCAAAAGAGCTTTCTTTGGTTATTCTGAACAAAGAAATAAAATGATTATTGAATCCAGAAGCAAGTTAAGATTTGAGTTTTGCGGATTTTCTCCTTTGTACACCTAAGTAATGATAGCTTGTCACATTTCTTAACTTGACGGCTATTTGTTTTGTGAAAAAGAGCGTCAACTCTAGACTTCTGTGCATATGTTGTCTAGGAATTTGGAAAGCTTCCATGTGTTAGTTTTTCTTCAAAGATTGCTTCTTACAAAGTTCAACCACTGTTGATTTATACTTTTCTTAAAGTGTGTTGTGATTAATACGCTATTTAATATTTAACACCAAGGCTGCATGATTTAAAATTTATTTTTTGTCTGATGGCCAGGGTTTTGGCTCAACTTTTGACGTGCAGATCTTGCATCTAACTTGTTTCCTTAAGCTTGCAGGCATGCACATCCTGGTAGCCCTTATGTCTTTGGACTTGTTGGTCTCGATCATGATCTTGACTTTCCTGAACCAATGCCTGTTGTTGGTATGACTAAAACACATCTTTAAAGTAATGAGTTTATCTTGGTTCATCATTTAAATTATTGTTTCTTATTTTGTTTCCCATCAACACTTATAATTTTATCGTCCTTGACTATTTGAATGCAGTGTGCTTGTGTTTTTCTTTGCCCGATAGTCAGGGCTATAAAATCTATTGCACGTCAATCAAAGCAGTTTTTAGTTGATCAAATAATTAACCATATGTGGCACTTTTAGGGATCTCTCGTTCTGCAAGAGGATATTGCATAAATTTAGTCCTGGAGACTATGAAAACATATTCATCTGAAGATGGTTTGACTGAAGAGGCCCTAGTCACCAAGCTTCGTACATGTCAGTACCATCATCTGTTCTTGCATTCTTCACTGAGGCACAATTCATCAGGTTCGTACAAAATTCTTAACTACTTATTAAGGCAATTATAAGTATGACTTCTTTTTTATTGTTAGATAAGATGAAATGAAAATTGTTCATAAATGCTGGAATAGGACATCGACTTTTCTGTTTATCGTTTAGTGCTCATAATAACTACTATTAACTTGTTACGTCTCTCTCTCTCTCTCTCTCTCTCTCCTGTTTTTTGTTTTCTTTTTCTTGTATTCATATGCTGTTCTCAACGTTTGGAGCCGCCTTACAGGCACTTGCCGTTGGGGAGAATTTGGGGAGGGAGGCCTTCTTTGGGGAGAATGTACTGCCAGACATTTTGAATGGTTTGAAGGCAATCCTGTTGCCGACCTCTTGTCTAAGGTTCATGCTTTTGGAGAATTTATTGCTATCATCATTTCTGGTTATCAGTTTATGTTTTATGAACAAAACAAATAAGCGGTTACTCCATTAACTTTTTAGGTTAAGGAGCTTTATGGTCTTGATGGTGACGTTAAATTTAGGAATGTCACCGTGACTTCGGAAAATAGGCCCCGACCTCTGACCCTCGGGACAGCGACCCAAATAGGTTAGTCTTGTTTCAATTGGTCTTTTTTCTATCACTTATATCAAATCTATCAAATCTGTAATAGTGATGATACCTAAAAAAAGAACATATTCAACAAGTCTGCTGGTTTCAATGCTTTTCAGGTGCGATACCAACTGAGGGAATTCCATGCTTGTTGAAGGTGTTGCTTCCTCCAAATTGCTCAGGTCTTCCTGTGATGTGAGTTTACTACGACTTTCTCAACTCATTTTTATAGTTGAAACTAATTTAGGAATTACGTTGGGGCAAATTTCAAGAATGCTTTCACCGCTAGAGCTAAAAACAAAATTGAAAACCTTAAGAACTGCTAGCAAATTTTGGTTCATTAATGTGCAATTTCTTATTTTGCAGTTACGTAAGAGATCTTCTTCTTAATCCTCCTGCATATGAGATCGCATCCACAATTCAAGGTGAGTGGCAATTTCATTTCACATCAATGAAGCCTTTTTATTTGAATATGATATGCATTTTAACTGCTTGGTGCTTACTATCTGACCTCGTTATTTTGTTTTGATCAGAAAGTCCGGACATATATATATATATGTATGTATGTATGTATGTATGTATTTAGGGGGGGAAAAAAAAAAAAACAAATGACTTATTTCTTGTTGCATGTCAGATGCTAATTGACATTGCGGTTCAGTGATGTGTCTCTATGTAAGGTCTCTATCGGACACACAACACAACACAAAAATAAGAAAGATTGATGATCAGTTAAATTGATCCTAGGACAGGGCTCAAATGGTGTCATTGTTGGTACGGGTTTTGATATAGTTATACAAGAATAAATGTAGTAATTGAACCAAAAAGAAGAAAAAAGAAAAAAATGTTTTAATTTTTTAAGAACCATATAAACCAAGATGATGGGCGTTGAAAATGAGTCATAATATTCTCCAGATGTGAGTTGACATATTTTTGTGATAGTTAATGTTTGATTGTTTTGAATCGCGGATATGACTTTTATGCATTTACGTTACAGTTGTTCACTAGAAAAAGCCATGTTGCTTCTTTCTTTTTTTTTTTGGTTCTTGAAGTTTGCTAATTTGAACTTCTTTAATTGGAGCAGCAACGTGCAAGCTTATGAGCAACGTGACTTGCTCGATTCCGGAGTTTACCTGTGTGTCACCTGCAAAGGTTCTATGCTAAGCTTGCTAATGCAATCAAACGAGTCCAGTTGCTCTTTTCGGTATCTAACTCTATTTGTTGAACAGCTTGTGAAGCTACTTGAATTAAGGGAGGCCAATCATATTGAATTTTGTAGAATTAAAAATGTAGTTGACGAAGTTTTGCACATGACTAAAAATCCAGAGCTCAGTGAAATCCTGAAGTTATTGATGGACCCTACGTGGATGGCCACTGGCTTGAAAATTGATTTCGAGACGTTAGTAAGTTTCTTTTATTTCATGTTTTTATTCAGCTGCTCTTTTTGTGGTGATTCAATGTATTAATTACTGTGCATTCTTGTCGGTGTGTGCTAGTGTTTGACTTTACGCATGTGCGCTCACACACGCACTCAAAACATGACTTGTTACAGGATTTCATTTTTATGGTTTTTCTGATCCTTCTAGGTCTTAACTGTTATCATGAAATTCTGAACGCCTTTGTTTTTCCCAGATTAATGAATGTGAATGGACTTCAGATAAAATTGATGAAATGATCTCTTTAGATGGTGAAAGTGATCAGAAAATCAGTTCCTCTTCTATTGTTCCTAATGATTTTTTCGAGGATATGGAGTCCTCGTGGAAAGGTCGGGTCAAGAAGGTCCATATAGAGGAAGAATTTGCAGAAGTGCAAAGGGCAGCTGAAGCTTTAACTCTAGCAGTGAGTCTTCAGAATTCACTTTCACCTTCACAGTTGCTTATCTCAGTACTGGGCTTTGTTAAAACATACTAGAGAAGATCATATTACCTGAAATCGCATTTGTTCTTTTGTACTAATGCGCATTTGCTAAGAAAGTTAAAGGCTATAACCATCCTGTGTTTCTTCATTCTCAATCATCCAAAAATTTAATTTGGCTTATATTTAGTCTTTTCTTATCAATGACTTGTGTTTACGGATTTTTTTTTTGGCAACACCATGGGTCCTAACCCCTCTGTTCGAGTTGCAACACTGTTCACTATTTCAGGAATTACTTTTAAATCCAATAATTCTTGGGCTCATTTGTTCTGGCAGGTAACCGAGGCTTTCCTGCCCATCATTACAAGAATAAGGGCTACCACAGCCCCACTTGGCGGCCCAAAGGGAGAAATATTATATGCTAGAGAGCATGAGGCTGTTTGGTTCAAGGGGAAAAGGTTTTCACCTGCGGTATGGGCCGGTACCCGAGGGGAGGAACAGATTAAACTTCTTAAACCCGCTTTGGATTCAAAAGGAAGAAAGGTCGGAGAAGAGTGGTTTACTACGATGAAGGTGGAAGATGCTTTAACAAGGTGTCTTTCGTGTGCACTATTAAAGTTTCTTTGAATGCTTTATACACACGCACGTTTGTATGAGACTCTGTATGTGTTATACTGACATTAGTGTAACAATAATTTTTTCTCTCTCTCTCTCTTTTAGGTACCATGAGGCAGGTGCCAAGGCAAAAGCAAGGGTCTTGGAATTGTTGAGGGGACTTTCTTCCGAATTACAAGCAAAGACTAACGTTTTAGTATTTGCTTCAATGCTTCTAGTTATAGCAAAGGCACTATTTTCTCATGTGAGGTCGGGTGCAAATAACTTTAGTAAGCTTTAAATCAGAACTCTGCCAAAACTCCGTACCAATATACTTATTGTTGTGTTTTGTTCTTCAATGGTTGGTTTGACAGACTTTCTCTAGAACCAGTGACATAATTATTCGAGACAATGCTTTTTCTGTCTTGTAAAATTTCGTATTCCAACTTGGGTTCATGCCAAAGTTGTTTTGACAACTTAATAAAATATTTTCAACAGTACTTTATGAATATAGTCCGGTTGTTTTTCTTGAACTCTTCAAGTTGACAGTTCTCAGAATTACCAATTTATGCTACATGAACATATGCTGTCTGCCTTTAAACATTTTCATGTCTTTGACTTGGCTTTTTGGTTTATAGATAAATTTGGTTTTGTTGGTCATTTTCAGTGCAAACTCGGTCAATCTTTATCCCTTGATCTTTCTGCATTAAAGTCATTAATAATTTATTATGCTGTATTGTAAAAAATGATGGCTTACAGAAATTTGGCGTTTTGGTTATCTTGCAGTGAAGGCAGAAGAAGGAAATGGGTTTTCCCCACTCTTCCCGAGTCCCCAATGTCTAAGGTAGAATTTTTTTTTTCCATGTAGGGAACGGTATTTTATAGTTTTTTTTTTTTTTTTAATTCCACAAGGCTTTGAAAAATCTTGCAATGTCATCAGCTTGTAGTTTCAAATAATGTTCTTGATTTTTTCGTTGAAGGAAATTAGTCCTTTACTTGTGTTATTGTCGAAATTTTGATTTTTTGAAATGATTGTCACTTTAAAACCTGGAAGGATATTTACCTTCTCTATGCATCGGATTTGCAAAGCTTTATTAGAATGTGTGTTACCCCACTCAGGGCAAGATTTTCGAGTTAAAAGTGGGAAGACTAGATCAATGAGACAATTTAATACATTTTTGACACAATATAAATACTAGTTTTGTATTTTCTTGAAGAAAAAATTGTAAACGAAAATGTATCTATTTTGAAAAATGTTGATTCAAATTTTCCAATTTTCATATATTGATGAACTGAATGCAGGATGTAAAACCATTGAGTGGAGCAGATGGAATGAAGCTAGTTGGTCTGTCACCATACTGGTTTGATGTTGCGGAAGGTAGTGCTGTAAATAATACTGTCGATATGCAATCACTGCTTCTTTTGACCGGACCAAATGGCGGTGGTAAATCAAGTTTGCTTCGATCAATCTGTGCTGCTGCATTACTTGGAATATGTGGTTTCATGGTGCCTGCGGAATCAGCTTTAATTCCTCATTTTGACTCTATCATGCTTCACATGAAATCTTATGATAGCCCGGCCGATGGCAAAAGTTCTTTTCAGGTATCATCCGAGGCATTTTGTACTTTTCTATTCATTTCACTTCTTCATAAATTAGCTTATTATTGGAAGTCGTAGAATATCTTGAAACAATTGCTCTTAAGGCCATTGTTTTAGCTCGAAATTCATCTACTGTATTCAGTTCCTCCAATTTCTTTATGTCAGGTTGAAATGTCAGAAATTCGATCAATTGTCTCGGCGACAAGTAAACGCAGCCTTGTGCTTATAGACGAAATATGTCGAGGAACAGAAACAGCTAAAGGGACTTGTATTGCCGGGAGCATTGTCGAAACTCTTGATAAAATAGGATGCCTAGGAATTGTGTCCACTCACTTGCATGGGATATTTAGTTTGCCGCTCAATGCAAAGAACACTGCATTTAAGGCCATGGGAACCGTATATGTTGATGGCCAGACGAAACCCACGTGGAAACTAATAGATGGGATTTGTAGAGAGAGCCTTGCGTTCGAGACTGCTAAGAGAGAAGGCATGCCTGAAACAATAATCCAAAGAGCCGAGGAGCTTTACGCTTCAGTCTATGCAAAAGACGTGCTTCCCGGGAAAGATGATGCTAAACTACAAAACATATGCTCTTATACGAGTTTAAACGGCTGCAATGGATCCCACCTTCAATCAAACACTGGTGAAAAAGATTCCGAAAGGAGCAGACCGATAGACCAAACAGAAGTCTTGCAAAAGGAAATTGAGACTGCTGTTACGAGGATATGCCAAAGGAAGTTGATAGAGCTCTACAAGGATAATACATCAGAACTTACCGAGATTCACTGTGTTCCAATCGGTGCCAGGGAACAACCTCCTCCATCAACTGTAGGCGCTTCATGCGTCTATGTGATGCTCAGGCCCGACAAGAGACTTTATGTCGGACAGGTACTTTTTGTAGAATTGATAGTAATTGTTAACGACTGTGGCTGAAAATTGTTGTCGTCTTATGGTATTGGTATGCTAATTCGAAAAACAAATTTCCTTGTCCGCTGTTGCTGTAGACCGATGATTTGGAGGGCAGAGTCCGAGCCCACCGTTCAAAGGAAGGAATGCAGAAAGCCGGTTTCCTTTACTTCACAGTCTCAGGAAAGAGCTTGGCATGTCAACTAGAGACTCTTCTCATCAATCAGCTTCCCAACCAAGGATTCGATCTCACAAATGTTGCTGATGGTAAACATAGGAATTTCGGCACATCCTCCCATTCTTTGGAAAGCGTGACTGTTTGTTCATGAATACGCCGTCGAGCATCTACATCCGTTTTCGTCGTTTTGTAAACCGATCATCTTCCAATTTTTTGTGATCTTCTCTACGCCAGTTAGTGAAGAAAAAGGAACGGTTTGTGCTCCAATGATAATATATATATATATAGATATATTTATATGTATATGATTGTAATTTTGATGACAAAAGAGCAACACAAAATTGAACAGGCAGTGGCTGCAGCAATTTTGGTTTTTGCTCTCTGCTTGCTCCACTTGTTGGCTGTTGCCCCTTTTTCACCTCCATTGGTGGAATTCGGAATTTTGTTGTGGTAAATGTATGCTTCTCTGCCGGAGAAGGTGGCCCTGTCCCCTGTGGGTGGTGGCCACGCAAAAGGACCAAGCTGGGATTTTTCTCTGTAAAATTCCTTTTTCAATTACATCATTCTAATAGGAAAGCTCTTTCCCACATTCTTTATTTTTCGTTTGTTTTCAACCTTACCATTATACTGAAGGAACGAGGCATATTTGAAGGCTAATTTCAAAAAAAGAGTTTCGACTCGATTCTATGAAACTTACTTCCGGCCATCTTTAGTTTTTTTATTAGGCGTTTAGCCTTCTTCTTTTCATGCCTTTTTCTTTTTCCCTTCTTATTTCTTCATCATAATTTATTCCAAAAAAAAAATTTATAGTTAAAAAAAAAAAAGACTAAAAAATAAAATATAGTAGTTTGTCGTTTTAACTGTAGCCGGTTTTACGAGCATTGTTTCCGAGCCAAGAATACATGCTTGAAATTAATTGGCATTATAAGTTGTAAAACGAAATCTAGTTTTCATGTGTGCACAATGTAAATAGATTTCAGGGGTATGGCAAAATTATAATAAAGAATAAGAGTTGAGCGAATATCAACCGACATGAAAGAAACGACTGACAACAATGATAAAACGACGGTAAAATGAGAAAACAGTAGAAATGCAGAAAAGCTTAAGTTAGAAAACGACGACAAAGAAGAATGAGAACAATGTGAGAACGACATTACAACAGCAAAAGAGAGGACGACTGCACGGGCAATATTGGAAACGACATAAAACTGAGCGACTATTGGTAAACCAAAATAAAAAGGAAAGAAAGCCTACAAGTGGGCAAACGACGAAAAATTAGACAAGACAAATAATAAAAAAGAAAACGACAGAAACGTGCAAAAAACAGCATTAAAAAAGGAAACGACACCCAAAAGGAACGTCAAAGTCGGAAAACGACAATAAAAGACACAACAATAAAAAGAAAACGACACCCAAAAGGAACGTCAATACAAGAAAACGACGTATTAAACCATGGCATGGCGGTTTCTTCAATTTCGAGTAATCGGACGCGAGAAATAGATTATCGGTAGCCAAGCAGATCACCAACTGGCGATCCTTGTCCTCCCTGTCGTTCTTTCCTAGGTTGAGTTGATGATGGACGAGGTCGAAGAGGAGGTGGAGAAGGCCAAGAAGGAGTGGGACGAGGCCTACGTCAAGCTGGTCGAACAAATTAAGGCCATCGAAGGTATGGCAAATCCAATTCGACGGAATCGGAGGAGAAGAGGAAGGATTCTCTCCCCAGAATGAACGGTGTCGCTCAGGATTGCTTGGCTTTGCTCAATTCGCTGCAGTTCAAGCTCGATCTGCTCGCTCCTCAGTTGCCCACCGATGAGCAGGTCCAGTCGGCTAAGTCCTTGCTGGAGTCGTGGACGAATCGGTCCCAGAGGTACGCGTTCTCGGAATGTGCTTGTGTTTGGTTGCTGAGAAATTGGAGGGAAAATGTCTGGAAGTTTGGAATGAATTGAAAATTTGAGATTGGAGATTTGAGGAGTTAAATTATCGAATTTTGAATAGATTAAAGTTTGAGAATTGGAAATTTGATGCATTGGAATTTGTTAAGTTGAACTATTTTTATCAAGCTTATCAGATTTCTCTCAGATATTTTTGTTTTTTTTTTTTTTTTTTTTTTTTCATTTTTATGGTTTAGTTTATGTTGTTAATGCCTTTTTTTTAAATGAAATTTCTGTTATCAGTTTGAGGTTGAGTTTAAGAAATGCCAATTTACAAGCAAAGGCTAACATGAGGAAAGCTGCTCAGGAAGAGGTAATTATAAAGTTGTTTTCTTTTTTGATTTATTTTTTGTGATATAGCTTTGTTTCTTTACATGTGATGTCATGTGAAAAAATGGAATTGGAGTAAAATTGTGATTCGCTGAGACGATTTGGTGCAGAGAGAACTCCTTCTTGGTGGTGGAAGCGACTCCACGATTCGCAGGCGCAACTTACAGTACGTCCATGTTTTTAATTGTGGTTTTCCTGAAAGGACATTCTTTCGACTTAGAGGTTTTGTTTCGTAAAGATGAAGATCTATTACCGAGGTTGGCGTTTTAAAGCTTGTGTTTGATTCGTCTTTCAGGACTAAAGCTGGTATGACATCTGCTGCAGAAAGCATCACAGAGAGCCTTCGCCGTACTCGTCAACTTATGGTTCAGGTTCAGTAACAATTTGTTCTCTCTTTTTTCGTTACTTTATTTCGATAAATTTACTTTCTACGTACTCATATCCAGTTTTTCTCATAATTATTTGTGTGTTTGTATAGGAGGTGGAAAGAACTGCTAGTGTATTGATGACCAATGGTGAGTTCTTCTCATTCGAAGATGGCGTATTAAATTCTGCATAATCACCCTTTTGGGAACTATACGTCATTCTTGTAGATTCTAGACTCGTGACTCGAAAAATATTACCTGATCTGGAGTACTATCCATGTTATCGATTCTCTTTTATAATTTCAATCTCTTTATGCTAGCATATAATTTGGACTAAATGGACTCAAAACGTTATGGCCAAAGGATATCGTATACATGGCACAATGAACCATGGATGTATTTGTCAAGTTGCTTGCAGAATAACTTGTTGGTTTCTTTTTTGCCTTCCTTTCCAAGTTCTTTCTACTTGTCTAAAACGAATATGAATATGGTGGATTCTGCAGAGGATTCAACGGGAGTACTAAAGAAGGCTGAAAGTGAGTACAGAGGCCACCGATCGTTGTTGATGAGAACCAGAAACCTACTCTCCACGATGCAACGGCAAGATGTACTTGACAGGTAAAAAGAGAAAGCAGTCTCAAGTTTCCTATAAACATTTTCCTATAGACATTTATCTGTATCTGCCAAAACTTATTGTGGATTCTATCTGGACAGGGTTATACTAGCTGTAGGATTTTCTTGTTCTCTTGTGCTGTTCTTTATGTCGTTTCAAAACGTATTGGATTGCTAAGTTGCAAAGGACAGTCACTGCTGCAATTAAGGCTGGTATGCTTAGACAAGCAGAACATGGAGCAGGAGCTGTTGTGGATGGTATAAATCAAGCCCATGTCCGAGACAACGCAGTTAATAGGGTGGAGGTTCCATTAGAAAGAATAATGCGTGATGAGTTGTGAAACTCTGTACTCTCTCTTACGCTACAAATATTCTATGATATGGCTCTGCAAGCTAACCCAAGCTCTTATGGTTAGTGTGTTATAATTATATACTAAGCCCACATTCTTCCTTATCCTCTTGGCTCCCTCCCATTCTCCCTCTCCCTCTCCCCCTCCCTCTCATCGAGTTTCAATGACTATTCATTTTCAAAGGATAAAACTGGAAAGGAAATGGAAAAGTTCACTTCCGTAGCGAGCAAATATTTTTTGGTCTGTGAATGGCATATTCCTCTGATTGGCTTTTATGAGTCAGCCGTGTTCAAGGTTCAAGTACACTTAGAAATGAAAATATCATTGTGTGGTTCACTACATAATCAGAGAAAATGAAAGAATATCGATCTCACTGGATTACCGAACCAACTTAGCAGATTCAGGCATTCAATTTTGATCTGTTCTTCGTCTCCACAAAACAGTCAAGCTTGAGAACCGAAGTGAGCAGACTGATTGTGACCGTGGCATCTAGAATGGAGGAGTGGTGAATCCGCGCTAGATTGGTGGTTTAAGCCAGTAGCCAGAAGTTCTTGTGGGTCTTGGAATTGAGAACAAAGCCTGCATTTTGGCCCTTTTTCTGAACTCCAACACAGGTGCACTTGCTGTTCTCAATCAAGTATTCCGCTATGTCTATTGATTTTGTCCCTCTCAATGACCCTACCGGTCGGTTATATCTGCAAGCACAATTCAAAAATATCACGAAGGAAAATAGTACCCCCACAGAAACAGGAACCGAGGATTGTCCAGAATCCATCCCAACGCCAAATTGTGTGATCCGAATTTAGGCAACACGAAGTTACCTATGTGATAGAAACGTTTTTATTTTTCTAGAGAATTCTCATTCTTGTGGCAACAAATTCTGTGGTGTCTGTGTTAAGAACATCATCAACTAGTAATCCAAGCTAACTCTGCAACAAATTAATCGTTCTCTCTGTTCTCTGTTTTTTTCCCTCCCTCATGATTTGTTCTATTGCAAGTGGAAACAAAAAAAGGCGTAGAAAGTAAGTTCATACAGAATCACAGATAAATTCCTACACGCGAACAACAGTTTCTTGCTTGTGCTACAAGAAACATTCCCTCCCTAGTTAACTAACGCCATTTTTTCGTAGCATTTGCATGGTGAAATACTTGTTAATCTTGTTTTTTTGGGACAAAACTTACCCCAATATTGAAGAGGAGAGACTCCGGCGCTGCCCGATAACCAAGACATCAACCCCAAGAGCCATGCTTTGGAACAGAATAGTGGCCGCCTTTTCTCTGCCTGGCAGCATTGGCACCTTCTCTACACGCACACGTACCTTTGGCTGTGAAACATTGCAAGCACATATCATTTCCTCAAGAAAATCCACGTGATCCGCCGTGCCACCTTCTAAGAAGGTAGCCACGGTGCAGAGCTCGCTGACTGGCTTGGCCATCTGAGGAATGTTGATAATGTTCTTCTCCACGAGTACGGATTCTCAACATGGAGAAGGATCAGCTCGTCCTGTCAAGAACTGCATGAGAAAGTGAGTATTGAAGTGCACCGGCAGACTCTCTTGTTGGATCTGCCACTACCATTACTCTGCGTGGCAGTGCATTCCCACCCCCTTCCATTGCCTCTGCGGCGGCCACAATAGCCAGTACTGCCCCGACTCCACGCCACCTGAGAGGGCTTTGGAAAGGAGGATGGGAGAGGAACGTAAAATGCAAGGTGGTCATTATTTGCTGTGTTTATCCAACGAAGTAAAACTGCATTGACAGCTTGTTGCTTGGTTTTGCTCTTAACAAATTTGTGCATTTTGGGAATTTATCCTAAATTTGAGGGGTCTTGCTTTACTGGAACCATCTTTTAGACTTGGTCAATTCCATTAACCTCAATGTTTCATGATCGGCCACTTTTATCCTAATTTTACATGCCATTGCCACAAGTAACACCACCCAGTAGTTTCAGTTTTCCAAAAAAAAAAAAAAAAAAAAAAGAAGTATATAATAAGCTTTAACATATTCGAAATAAATAATAAACTTATCAGATAAATGATTATGTCTAATGAATAAAAATTTAGTATTTACATAATAAATTTTTCATTTGTCTAATAAATTTATTATTTACTTAAAAAAATGTTAAAACCTTATTATTTACTTCAATCATTTTCATAAATTTATCAAATAATATTATTTTGTAAAAATGTTATTTACTATAATTTCCAAATAAAAATAAATTAAAATTAAAAAAAAAAAAAAAAAAAAAAAAAAAAAAAAAAAAAAAAAAAACACATTTCAGAACAATGAGTGGCATGTGCCCACTCAAAATTTTAAAGTTAAACTTTTGCTTCTAATATTTTCCTAAAATTTCAGTAATGCCCCAACGTATAAAAAAAATTGTATATATACTCTCAATCAATAATTAAAATCTATTCAGTATTCAACTAAAAGTTATCTCTAATTCTTTTCATGGTGCCCAGAAAAATTTTTCCGGAGAACAATGAAAGTCAAGTGCTTGGAATCTTGGCGTACAAAAATGAAGGCCCTCACAAGATTAAACCAAAATTAAATAGCACTGTTTATTCTCCCTCCAGCAACTCCAAGCTTCCTTTATTTAACTTAGGAAATAGAATTTCCAATTGCTACAGAAATGTTGTGAAGTCAACATGCTAGACTAAACACGCTTTTACTGGCAATGGCGACGACAATTTTATCCACAAGAAGAGACCCCTTAGCTTCCCGACCATATCATCAACACCTTACTGGTTTGCCTGGTATGTGATGTTAATTATAACATAGCAGGATCAAATCTTTGATGAAACTTGAAAAAAATGTGAGCCGTGTGAATCTGAATGAGCCCGAATGAGGGGAGACAAGCTTTTGACCATATCAACTCTTGGCATTTAATTTCTCGAGGAGGATCTTGTTCAGAAGCCCTGGATTTGCTTTACCTTTGGATAATTTCATAATCTGCATATAGGAAAATATTATCACTAGGTAAGGGAAAGGAGCTAAATATAGAAATAAGGCC
Source organism: Ficus microcarpa (assembly GCA_025413485.1). Lineage (NCBI taxonomy): Eukaryota > Viridiplantae > Streptophyta > Magnoliopsida > Rosales > Moraceae > Ficus > Ficus microcarpa. The sequence goes on along the minus strand of CM046382.1, from coordinate 15,599,615 downwards.
AAACACTGAATTCTGTAGTACCTGTCCGGCAAAGAAACCTTGTAACTTGGTCTTTCCACTGCGATATTGCTCTAGCTGCTTTGGATTCTCAGAAAGCACCTTGTCTACCATTTTCTCGATTTCTGCAGGATCCGCTATCTGTAAACGAAACTCATGAGAGAACTCGACCAACTTCAACCAAGAATATAACTTATAGATGTATACATTTTTCTGCTCTATTATGTTTGATCCGTATACGGTGCCTCCTTTATACTAAATATCTACCAACATATTATATCATACAAACCGAGTTCAAGCAAGATTGAGATCTTTTTCGGTAATCACAAGTAAGATTCATTTCTAATTAGCAACTGATTTTTCAAACTTTAAGACAGTAGTACGTATGTATGAAAATTACACCTAGAAAACGACCATTAAAGAACCTGACATCGCAACGACCTTCAACAATAAATTGAATAACTTGCCTGAACCAAATTCTTTTCTTTTATGATTCCCTTGACGGTTCCACCTTTAGCCAGTAGCTCAAACAATATCTGCAAATTGTACGGAGAGAGAATTTAGAAAAAATAATAAATAAACATATAGTATGTCAAAGACTACTTGGTGAAATACCCGTCACAAGGTGTTTTTACTTTTGGTCCATTTAAGCAAATTAATGTAATACTATTATGAAAAGGCCACCACCTAAGGAAACTCAAACCCCAACCCAAGCTACAATAAATGTCTCACTGGCCCACTAGATGCTGAACTAGAATAGGTCTGCGGCCAATCGTGTGGGGGCAAAATATGGACATGCCTAAAACTTAGATATTAAATTTAAGTACGAAACTTATCATAAAGCTCAACAAGTAATGACAATTTTAAAGAGTATAATTATAGGAGTTTGAACTCAGAACTTCCTGATCTACACCATGCCCAAAAGCTTTTGCTGACAGGAGGTGGGCCAACATTAGTTTTATATTCTTACGGGATGGGCATTGTATCTCATAGAAAATGCCAGACCCGTTAATATCCATACCAGGATTAAAAGAAAGGAAAGAAGAGAAAACGTATATATATATATATATATACACACACACATATATATATATGTATTTATGGAATTGTTGAAGATGAAACATTTTTGAGAAGGTGAAAATTTACCTGTTTCCCAATCTTCCCACTAATAGTTCCACCTTTTATAGAACCTATCAACTCATACAACTCTTGGGGAGTAAGCTTAACCTCCCTGATAGTCAACTTTTCATTTTTCATATAGGCGGCAATATCACCCATTATCCAGTTGGCGGCAGCTTCACTTCTGCACCGTTCGCTATGGTTGCATCAAAAAATTCTGCAACCTAAACATAAAGTCAGCACTAAGCTTCATCTCAGACCAATTACCATAACTTACTTGGGGACTTCAAAATACAAAAAAGAATCATATCAACCGGTATAGTGATTCAGCATATCATTTCAGGCGACTTACATCAATGTCATTTGTGAGGAACAGAACGTCTTGCATGCTCAGCCCCATATTTTCGTACCTCCGTCGTTTCGTTTCCGGAAGTTCGGGCAGAGAACTGCAAACATTATCAACATATTCTTGAGTAAGGGTAACTCCTGGGAGGTCTGGTTCTGGGAAATATCGGTAATCGGCAAGGCCTTCCTTTTTCCTCATTGTAACAGTTTTCTGAAATATAGAAGAAAGGTTGCTCAGAGCAAAAGTAACTTATACAAAGTATACATGTAGAACTTGATACAGCAACAAGATTCAGCAATAACCTGAGCACCTTCTTCCCATTGACGAGTTTCCTGTACGATTTCATCCTCCCGTCCCTGACTGTAAAGAAGTGCCTGCCTTGAAATTTCAAAATCAATTGCCCTGCTCACTGCAGAGAACGAATTTACATTTTTTATCTCAACCTGCCAAAACATAGTGCAATCAGAATTCACATGAAAACAAATATAACAAAACCTCAAAATGTCAATACAGATTATCTTTAGTGCAGACGACTATAATTGCAACAAAAATAATGTCAAAATTTGAAGTTAGAATTAAAAAAATTTTAGTAGCAAAAAATTTATTCAAAAACTTAAAAACGTATGGTTTCCTTATTTGCAGGAATTGTGGCATCAGCGTATATGCATCCGCTCACACACCATTACCGACAAACAATTGTGCCGTATAAAATAACAACATGGAGTTAATTTACTTGTTGGAAAATAGAACCAATGGCAGAAACCTTTTCAATACCCGGTGGATGAAGCATTTGGATAAAAACTAGTCCAATCATCAGAGAGAGAAAACAAAAAAGAAATTACTAATGCCAAAAGGGAATACTAATGCCCCTTCTTTATAGACATACCTAGCCTCAAGAATAACCACAGGCTGAAATATTAACATCGTACCTTCAAAAAGTTGTATTTCAAAGATCATGAAC
>CM046382.1:15497092-15597092 GCA_025413485.1 Ficus microcarpa | reverse complement strand
CACTCACAAGCTATGAATGACATTTTCACAACATAAGAATTAGTGGAAAGTATCCACGACCTCCAAACAAATTCTACTGTCTTTTCCTTTGATGTTTCTATTGTAATTATCATTCATTTGGATTCCAGGTTCCCTAATTCTCACGAAGAAAGGGGAAAAAAAGTTAGTTACCTTTGTCCCAAACTTTGATTGTCCAATTGGTCTGATTGAGACATTCACATCACAACGAAGGGACCCCTCTTGCATATTGCCATTACTAACTCCCAGATATCGAACCAAACGCTGCAATTCTGCAGCATATTCTGCAGCCTCAATACCTGTTCTCATATCAGGTTCCGAAACAATCTCAAGCAAGGGCACTCCAGCTCTATTTAGATCAACCTGCAAGTAGAAACAATTGAGAGCAAGAAAGTTAACAAATCATACTCTTGAAATTGACTACTTTCCCATTCTATGGACAAAGTAATAGCCTTTGTTTCTCACAATTTGGAATGCAACAATATTCATTTTCCAAATTTCCAACCACGGTTCTTTCAATCTGTGATATTCTGAATTGGATCCCATTACTTAATGGAATCAAAATGATCTTTAGACCGACCACAAGGTGCTTTCAATTGGTCAAAATCCCTTACTTGAACGAAACTAGATCTCGTGGAACCATATTGCACGATACATTTTGTACCTTTCTAAAAGATCAATCCTTGTTTTCCAACCCCACATTGTCTAAACAAATCCAATTCTCTCTCAAGATGATCCTGAATCAATCCAATTCATGTGGATTCTTCACCCAACTAAAGAACGGGACCTCGGCGGAATCCCATAAATGAAATGGAACTCAATATTCCAATGTTTTCACTGTCTTTTCTTGAGTTCCTTTACAAAAATGCTTCTAAGTTAACATAACATAGAAGAAGAAGCCCTTTGGTTATACAATTGGATATTAGTCAGACAAAAGGACTCCCAAACAATAGATTCAAACCATACATCCTATCATCACCAGAGAAACAGGAAAGCAAGTCTATAATAAAAATCTAGTTCAAAGAGGTGGAAAATAGTTACTTCAGAAAAACTTCCACTTTCCGAATGCATCAGCTTCCCTGCATCCTCTTCCATGTGCACCCTTGTAATTCCAAACCTCCTATGCCCACCTCCAAACTCCACCGGAAGGTCGACATCAATGTACCCGCCACTCGCGATCGGAACATCAAACTGAGATATCTGGTACCCTTTTGGAAGGTCCGGGTAGAAGTACTGTTTCCTATCAAACTTGGAGTTCAAAGACAGCTTACAATTCAGTGCAAGTCCCAATTTGAGTGCAAACTCAATGACCTTCGAGTTCAAAACCGGCAAAGCGCCGGGCAGGCCCATACAAACCGGGCAAACAGTGGTGTTCGGAGGCGTGCCGTAGCTATAGGCACAGCCACAAAAGGCCTTGGTGAGAGTTGAGAGCTGCACATGGGTTTCTATGCCAATGACTGCCTCATAGTCCTTGAGGATTTTCTCATCAATGGTTTTGAAGTTGGCAGGGTGGGAGAGAGTATTCTTGACCTCAGGTGAAGTGGGCTTCTCTTGTGTGGCTGTTTGGGATTGTGTGCTTTTCATGGTGCAATACAAAATCCCATGTTTTCTTCTGAATAGAGCTTTTGGGTGGAAGCAAAAAGGGAGGGTTTGGAGGCTTCTGAATATTGTGGAAGCCATTATAATGTTGGTAATTCAATTGGGTTTCCGTCAGAATTTACAAGACCTGTGTCAGGAAAGTATTAAACGAGTATAAGAATTTGAGGCTGAAATCAATACAAACAAGTGAAGATATTGAACACCCAGATGAGATATATTACCAAGCAAAAAAACTTGCTACCGAAAACAAAACTTGATACCAGTTAGAATACTTTACTTGAAACCAATTATAGAGAGAGAGAGAGAGAGAGAGAGAGAAGAGTGAGGAAATAATAAGAAAAGACTCCATTTTTACGTACTTGGGGAAGAAGAGGTGGTGATAAGCGGCAAAGAGAGGCAAAGGAGGGGGCTTTTGACAGCCTTCCAACAGTCATCCATAGCACTCCACTTCAAAGAACGATTTTTCACTGCAAAATTTTTTTAGTCTTGATTTCGAAAAACAAAAATTTAAATAATAAGAATGATATTAGAAACAACAAACCTGGTGGGCGTGCCGGAGTGGTTATCGGGCATGACTAGAAATCATGTGGGCTCTGCCCGCGCAGGTTCGAATCCTGCCGCTCACGCCTTTTTTTTTTTTTACCTGCTTCTTTTTTAATTCTTTCTTTTTCTTTTGCTATTTTAGGGAAGAGGAAATTGGTCATTTGGGCTGCAAAGTTTGTCAAGTATCATTTTGGGATCCAATTCATAGCATCAAAATGTTGGAATTGTACACATCATTGTTCTTTCCAAGTTTGTAAATATATCTCTCATCATTAACTGTGTCAGTATTGTGTAAGTTTGTTTTTTTTATTTTTATGTTACAAATTCTTTTTCCAGTTTATGCCATCTTAATGTAAATGTTAATATCAATCATCTTATCATGCATAATAATATATCTGTACTTTGTCATCATTAATATGTTTATTTAATAAATATAGAACTCATATTTAAATAATTTAAATATGACAAGTACAATGATTGAATGAAAAAAAAAATCAAGACATCAATTAATAGTAATTAAATGCCAAAATTTAGTCCCATTATATACGTCTATGCTATTCAAAGGAACCAAGGTGTCAAATTTTACGCTGTTTTTTTTTTTTTTTTATTTGGTGGTAAATGTACCATCCAGAACTAATTATCAAATTCAACATTGTATTAGAAAAGTATTTTCTGATTTAGGTGTTAAAAATTTAATTTAATCAATTAGTAAAATGACGCATACACTTCTTAAAAGTTATCCCAAAATTTTTAGTAGTAAAATGATTTCGAACAACCAACAATGACGAGGAACAACGAGTTTTTAGATAGTTGTTTTATGTTGAAAATGAGGGGAAAAAAAAGGATTATTTTGCTAATTTCTCTTTTTGATGTTGTCATTTTGGTAAATAACTACATGTTTGTCATTACATGGAAAATGCTCTTTGTTGAACTCCTCTTTATCAAAATCCAAGAAAAAGCACGAGAAAGAAGTCTATCAAAGTTCTTATAGAAAAGTTTATAAAAGAAGTCAACTTTCACCAGAGAATTCTTGTCTTGTCACGGATAAATAGACGGAAAAAAAAATGTCTTCTTCTAGAGTGAGATTAATTTGTCAAAAGCAAAGACGACTTTAGAGAAACAAGTGAGGTTGGGTTTTCAATTGGAAACGGTTGCGGGTGGTGGGCCATAACTAATGAAACTGTGGTCCTTCTCCTCCACCGTAAACTTTATACTATTGGATGATATAGGTGTAATGACACGCTTAGAAGAAGAGAGAAAATCTTTCATCTTCCACCCACAAGAAAAAAAAAAAAAAGCAAAAGAACAAAGAACAAAGAACAAGAAGAAAAGAAAAGAACATAAGAAGAAGAAGAAGAAGAAATGGAGGGACAGCAATCATGGAAGCCAAGGTGTCGTTTAGGAACGCGACCATTGTGCTGTGTTTGGTGAACGTACTCTCGGTCCTCCTCTTGCTACAGGCCTTTCTCTCCTCTACTTCTTCTCGCTCCAAATTCCCCAACTCCCAACTCTCTTCAGGTCTCTCTCTCTCTAAAAGATTCCTGATAAAGAACGAAATTTGGCACTTGGGTATTGAGAAAATTTGCAATTTCATGCTTTTCTCTAATTTCAATTCTCTCTGTGGTTCTATGAAAAAAGAACGAAATTTTGAAACTTGGGTGTCGAGAATATTTGCTAATCTTGCTGACCCTTTAATGGAAATTTCACTTTTTCTCTGTATGCCGTTAAACAATTTTATGAAAAATTACACATTTCGGCACTTGGGTATTGTGAGAATTTACGAATCATGCCTACCCGTAATGTAAATTTCAGGCCTTTTGTTGAATTTGTTTTGGATTCTTGATATTTTCTTTATTATTGGACGAACAATCCTTAGTTTTCATATGGGATGACGGGTTTTGTTCCTTGATGAGAGCGGGAAAATGATTTGATTTGGTTCTGTTTATATCAACTTGCCTGATTGGAAGTGACAAGATTTTGGTCCTTGCGTGTAAAAAAGATGTGTAAAAAAGGAAACTTAGGTTTCCACAAACTATAGAATTTAAGAGATGAAACAACAATTTTCAGGTGAAATTCTAATCCATAGATTATGATTGTGTATTTTTGGTCGATCAAATTTGCCAAATTTTGATTAAACTTTCACAGATTCCTTTTCAAGAGTAATGCTATTATTAATGTTATTAAGAAAACTACTTAGAATGCTTCCATGATTATGAATACGAGTAATGATAGCCAATGATATGGATTTCCAAAACTCACTGCTTCAGATATGGATTACGCTAAGCGTAACTGTGATGTAACGATTTATTGATCTTATTTTGCATTCTTTGATCCTTTTTTCTGTGTATATAGTATATAATCTGAATTTTTGAACATAATGGGAAATTTAAATTGCAGCCCAACTCAGATACATCAGGGAATCTGAAGAGATACGTCTTGCGATGCAACCTTTGGAACTGATAAAAAGGGTATGCCATCGGTACTATAATTGCTTTTGTTCTATTTCAGAAGATTGATTTTCGCTTGAAAACTTCATGCATATAATTGTTTTAATAATGAAATGTCATTTGGAAGCTGATTATTATGCTGATTATTATGTTTTAATATCAATTAGTGGTTCAAATTCTGGAAATTCAAGAAAACGAACGCATTTGCATTGATATGAATGTTTCTTGCTTTTTTAGGTAAAAGAAATTCAACAAGAGGCATACGCAGAACCAGAAAAAGTCCAAGAGAAGGACGCGAAGCAAACTGCAGCAGCTGATCTTTCTAAAAGATTGAAAGATTTACGCTCCGTTAATGATGCAAATAGTATGAAAGGTCAATTCACTTCCATTGCTTTGAAACCTAATGTCCTCAGCATAGAACTTCCTAGATTATTAACACATAGTAGTAGATCTCTTTGTTGTGTGATTTTTCCCTTTCATCTAATGAAGGAAGCGTGTTATAATGGCTGGTAGAGGCTTTTTTTCTTTTTCCTTTTTTGAACAGATAAAAACGACTCTTTAACTGAAAGATGTAGGATGTTAGTCCTGGCCCTGGTTCTGTTTGTTATTTCAGGCCACTATTTTATTGGATTGCACCTTAATGTGTTGATAAATTGATTTAAGTTGCATTCCGAGTCAAGAATATGTGTCAATATGTGTGAGCTGGTCTGGTCAAAAAACGGTAAATTTTTTTCTTTGATCTCTTTTTATGTCATGAACTAAGTACAAGGACTTCCATGCCAAACTACTCTTTACGATTTTGGTATAACTACAAAAATCTTGACAATAGTCTCAGTATAATTGTATCACTATATGGTATGGAATGCTCCACAATCAAAATTTCCAAGCTAGCATAAAGCTTCTTAATTGGGTAAACAGCATGCCAGCATTATTGCCGAAAATACGCCTGTGGCTATTTATTTGTATTGAGATTAGACATCTTTCACCTCGAATGTTGTGAGAACACCAGAGGTATTCAAAATACTATTTCTATGATCAACTTGATTTTACTGATTTGTGTAATGTTTAGCAGCTTTGGAGGAGTGGCGTAAGCGGAAGATGGAACGAGCTAGGCTGCGCCAACTAGAGAAAATGGAACACTGACAGCTCAAGCTTGACAGAATGTCCTATAGAAGATAATGATGTGAGGTTGGTTATCTAAGTCAGATCCCAAAAACAAAGGAACTCCAAGTTGTATGAAACCTTTTGTTTTCCCTTCCTTTTATACATGTAAATAACAGGAAAGTGACTTGAATATGTCCATGTAATGACTGAGAATGCTTTTTCTAGTAACAAAAGTTCCAAGGCTTTGCCTATTTCTCGTTTTATTTCCCGTTGTTCCATAAGCTAAACTGTTTATTAGATTGTTAATTATTTCTTGGTCACAAAACCTTTGCACGCTCCACCTCGCCTAGGGAGGCAACCTGTTCGACGTTAGAACTGATCTTTCAACTTGCTTGATGAGCGATCCGGGCTTAGAAGCAAAGTGGCGATAAACTGTGCTTGCCTTAGGTATGGTGGCTTTTGTTCCTCAGCCTTTCTTTTTAACCAGAAACTCATTTTGTCAACTATCTAGGAAATCAAATCTGGCAAAGGTACTAGTAAAATGCCGAATGGAAGCATCTCAAACGTAATAAACAAAAGTAGATATGGTGTTACTGGCAAGGAAGTTGGCTATACTAACGATATCCCGGAATAAGGTGTAGAGAACAGAGTCACTTGTAGCGCCACAAACGATATCCGTCATGTCCTCCATGACTGCTTCTAGACCTCAAGTGGAAACTCTTTAATGGCTTGTACCACATTAAGCGCTTCGAACTCAAGAATTCGATCAGAAAAACCACAACGCCTTGCAAGCTTCACGCCTGCCCTAGCCGCAAGGTACTCTGCAACATTGGGGGGAAAAAGGGCAAAGAGTTGGAAGAAGAGAAGCAAAAATTGTCGCTTTTTAAGTTGAGATTTACAATTCAAGAAAAAAATTGAAAGAGCTTTCAAAACATAAATAAGATTTTATTTTTGTCGTTTTATAAAATATTCAAGAAAAGACAAAAATATGTAAGACGTTTTGTTGTAACTTCAAAATGACTGCTCGTAAGTTTATGACTAATACAAAACTTTTTATTACTTTCGATCCTCCGCTGTTTTAAAAATCGTATCTAGGTCACCAAAGTTCTTAAATTGATTCAAACACTATTTGACATCGAAAAAGAAACTAGAAATTTCAACCAAAAAAAAAAAAAAAAGAGCTAGAGCCAAATTGTACAAGCATAACATCCATTAAATTCCATTAGGAGAAACTTTAACCCTATATTTTTCACCTTACATTAATTATTTTAGGTGTGTCGATTCCTTTTTAAATTCGGTATGTGTAAGTGGTATGGATTCCATATGAATCGATGGGTTGATAGACATTGTGGTGAGTTTCGGCCTCTCAGATAAAAAAATCACCACATGGTACATATTCTGATCATGTCGAAAGTGATCGGAGTTGCATCAAAGACTAAGCAATGGTGGTTTGGTGACAAAAGAGATGTGCATATCATAAAACCACCATAAATCTTTGATTGCACTCTTTCTTGTTTCTAAAGTTCTTTTAGTTTTTGCTGATTGGTTAAATTTGAGAATCTTGCTTTGATTTTTAGAAACTTTCCAATAGTTTGGTATAGCAAGTTCCAAACAGATTTTTAAATCTCAAATCAATCTCACTCTCGGGTAGTCATTTTTTGTTTTTGTTTTCGTTTTTTTTTTTTTTTAAATAAACAAAATAACAAATAAAAAAAAAGACTATTCTAATATTTCATCCAAGTACCTCTAAAAGTCATTGATTTCTAAAAGCTCTGTCAAATAAACCTTAAATCCCGAATCATCAATAGACTACTCAATAGACTACCCGTTGATTTTTTGGAGATGCCTTGGTTTGTATTAATTTACAAACATGAGAGTCAGAAAACTAAGATAATGTTTGGTTCACCATCTTATTTCAAACTAAAATGTACTTTCTCATCTCAGTTTTTGTGTTTCTCTAAAAAAATTTTTTGTCTTTTCCTAAAAGTCAACAAATATTACTATTAAAACTTAAAATTTTCAACTGAAACTCATTCACCAAACGGACCATAAAGCTCAGCATTAAAAAAATACAAATAAATATTCACTTACAGAATTTGGTTTACTTCAAGAGGTACCCTTTAACAGCTGGCCATTAAAAAAGTCATGGCCTATAAATTGAATAGTCGTTATTCTATGTTTGGTAAGAGGGATGAAAAATAAAAATGGAGACATAAAATACCTATAGGAGGAAAAAAGAAAGATTTTCCTCCTCATTATTTGATAGAAGAGAAAGGAAAGAGAAAAGAAAACATACAATCGAATATATTTTACAATTATATGAAAAAAAAAAAAAAAACGAGATTCAAATAGTTCCTTTGCATATCTTTTTTTTTTTATTGGTTAACATTTTCTCTCCCATTTTCTTTCCAAAGTTGGATGTATTTAAAAATGATTGGGTCCCACCAATTTACAACTTCCTTTCCATCCAATTTCCTCACTACAAAACAAAGATTCTCTCTCTTTCATAATCCCTTCCCTGACTTCCTTCGTCAGCCTTTTCCACACTACCAAACATAGGCTTGGTATGATGAAGTTTTCCAGCCCATAAATAGGAAAATTAAAGTACAGAACTAATAATTCACTAGAAAAATTGAAGGGCATAAAAGGAAAAAAAAAAGATGGTTTTTACACAAACAACACTGTTTTTCTGATGAGACATCAGTTTCTATACAAGTTTTACCCAGTTTTGTACTTCATATATATACAAGCTAAAAGAATTTAACCCAAAAAAAGACAAAGAAAAAGAAAGAGAGAAAAAGTTATCAGACGAGTTAGGCCTACATGCTTGAGAAGGCTACTGGCAGACTGGTCCTCTTAGCATGTGCTGTGCAAATGCTTCATCCTGAAAATGGAACAAAAGAGCACTCCTTTCACTTTTTTCCTCAGCACTAGGAACATTTCATCTTTGGTCACTTTCACTTGGCCAATAAAAGTGAAAAATCATTGCCAAAACACAAAAAGAGTCTTTGCCTTTGATATCACACTTGAGCACCCAATTTCCCAAAAAGGATGAGGACCAGAAAATCCAGGTAAGCCACGTCAAAAAACTTGGTTTATAACATAAAAAGTAAGAGTCCCATCTGCATTACGTAAAAGAAACTAATGAGTATTGATACTATGCAAGTGCATGAAAACTGGCACTTGCAGTGTCAATTGTTCTCAAAGGATGAAATAGCTATAAAGAAAATTTTATGGTTCCGGCAGGTACTGTAGTTTTAGCCGTTGGATTGTTATGACTAGAAGCAGTTGTGTGTCGGGTTGTTTACAAGGCACTAACAAATCAAACCGTTGAAAAGTTAATCCAATGGCTAAAACAGCTGAACCTACTGCTAAGGTAAAAGTACAGTTCCTATCATAAGTTTTGCCTAGTTATTCGGGAAGGAAAAAAGAAGCAAGCAGAAGCACGAACTCAGAACTCATAACGAGTTTCTGGTTGTAAAAGACACAATTAAGAACTTACTCTAGAATGAATCAGATTCAGAATGGATATAGGCTATTGTTTAATCAAATTTCTAGAGGGAAAACAACAAGTTTTCAAGCAGCATATGTTGTTCAAGACAATATTCTAGATGTTGTGAAACACGTGATTTCCAAATGGGACTTGTTTAGTTTTTCATTCCTGCGTTTCAATTTTTAGAGCCTAAACAAAGAGGGATGCTGTTTCAGGGTAACTGGTTAACTCAAATAAACTAATTCCACACATTAGGTCCATCAACAAATTATCTGAGCCAGTTAAACCAAGAACACACTCAAGCACGCTCACGTCTCAAAATAACTACTCGGGAATAAGAATGCAGGAACAGCATAAAAGTGACCATCTTATCACCATCTAACAAACTACTGCCCTTTCACAAGCAGTTGAAAGAATAAACAAACCAATTAACACAGATGCACAAATAAATGTACAAAAATGTCCATGAATGACATGCATTTTCACAAATCAAGACTGCTAATTTATAAGTTTACTACATATTATGTTCCTCTGTCTATGATACTTTTAAGAGCACGGACTGCTCTCAAGGACAAGTTTTACAAGAACCGTCACCTCTAATCGATATATAGCGCAACAACAGGATCCTAGTTTCTGGACTGGAGAAAATGTCATCATAATTCTTTACCAACGGAAAGAAACAAAGGGATATGATGACCTGAATGCCAAACAGCTTTCAATCAAAGGAAATGACTTTTCACGAAAAGAATCAGAACACTGGAAACTCGACCGAAGAATAACTTGTCATGCATACTAAAAAAATAAAAGAAAAGAATAACTTCTCACACTTTTAAACTGTTAGGTACTAGAAAGTCACCCTAAGTGAAGGATTGTAGACAGGTGCTTACTATACTTGCCAAAAGAAAACAAAAAAATAATAACAATAATTTGTATGTCTCAAGCGTTTGAACAGAACGTGATCTTTTTTAAACGAGAAGATAACACTTAAAATTTTTTTTGGGAGGGGGGTGGTCACAATTAAAGCTATAAGGTCAGACTATAAACATCCTATCAACCATAAATCGCAAGTTTTCTAAGTACATATACTATACTTCATCATAAAGCAAGTACTAGTATTTTCAATACTAGAAATACTAGTGTTAGTTGTGTATATTTTCAGCTAATTGATATCAATACAAGTTAGCTTTCAGTCCTGTCAATGAGCTTAGAACAACCATATTACTATAGCAGGAGAGGAAAAACCAGAATCAGTTTGCAAGCCATGTGCATTTCTATTAAATGTAGCACGATGAGTCAATGACCACTTATTATACGTAAAACTCCCAATTTATAAAAGCATTGCCATTTAGTGAAATCCATGTATATGAACTCAGAAGAATCCGAACTAGCCCAAACACTGTTTTGCAAGTTGTTGCAAGAGGCATTTTCTTTACTTTATTTCTCTACGCTTCTCGCCGTCGCTGCCACTATAATATTATCTTTATCTGACAACAAAAACCCTACCTTATCCTCTAATGTCGGTAGTAGTATCCAAATTAAAATCTTGGCTAGGTATCCAAAACTTATCAATAAGATTGACCAAACTTAGTTCCTATCTAAGAGTTCTGAGAGTTCTAGTTAACAATTGCAGAAGTAGAACTAAAACTTCCGAGTCCCAATGAATGTCCGGACCAGCCTCAATGTTCACTTTACATAGAACCAAATTTAATATCACCAACTACGCTAGCATCTTAGGGATGCATAAACATGTACCCATTACGCATGAAAGCAAATTTAACATCTAAAGCATGATCTCTCCACAAACTCAAAAAAACCACTCCTGAATGTATAAAATAACAAAATAAGAAAAGAAGATGAATTTCTGATGATTGAATTGAAACCAACAAAAGGATCTCGATCCATAATAGGGTGATTGACTCATGTGAATATAAAAGAAGTACAATCATAAGCCTTAAAGTAAGGAGAGAAAGTAATCAATATGAATACCAAAGAACATATGATCAAGCGTTAAATGGTAAAACATGAAAAGGGAAAAGCAGTAAGACAGTATCGTATAGATCCCGATATAATTGAAATCACCTAGCATGTAAGTGTAGAAGGGATAAATCAATAACTGAACAAAATTTGAATTGCTAGCAATTCTACAATCACGAGAAACATGCACTCCTTCGTCTCACCAAAATTTTTAAGAGGTCCGATGCTCTGAACTATACTTGATTTTGTGATGTCAATAATGATTACAAAATAAATAGTAAGAACACCTAGCACCTATGACTAAGACTATATAGCTCTCATTGGGCTAGGGATACAACAAAAGAACACTGAAAGATAGATATCGACTGAAAACATTCTCATGATGAGAAGGCAAAAGGTGCAGGAAGATTCGATTATGAACCAAGTAAAGCAACTATTGCTGAGATCAAAGGTTGAGTTTACCTCTGTTAATCATGTCTCCATAACTCCACTGCATATTCAGAAGTACACCGTGCCCCTCAAAAATCACTTAGTTGCAAATAGAAAGTTTTGGTGTCCATTCCTCAGCCACCCCGTAGTCAAGGCTGAGCTCCCTCAGAGGAGGGATGTTTTCCATCGCAAACAACATCAGGTGGGGAAACATTAAATTGTTGTGGTCATATAGCACAAACTGCACCAACACATTAGGAGTCGAACTGTGGGTCATATAACAAGCAACATTCCTCATTTTCGATACATCAATCGCAAAATCCAATGGTGGCATTGGGGGATATCCTGGCCGCACATAGTCAGAGAAAATTTGAGACAAATCCCCCCATTCCGCCCATCTATCAGTGAACCGATGTGGATAAACCAAGTTATCACCATTCATCGAAATGACATGTGCCTGTTCCCTTGTAAGCACAACCCCAGTATACTCACATATAAAAGAACCGGCATTTATCAAGTCCAACGACCTAACTCCCCAACCCGTTTCCCTCGACCTAAACACCTCCAGTCTACTCTTCAGCCCATGCTGCGAAACCCTATTCCGACACTGGGGCGGACAATGGCAAAACGGCCCACATTCAAACACCACAGGCTTGCCTCTCAAGAGAATCCCATTATGATCATAAGCAAACTCGCCACCGTTCTTCATAGCACAGAAGCAATCCTCTCCGCAACCCGAAGTGCACTCACACCCGGTACCATTCCCCGACTGGTGAAACGCAAACGGTGGGAACACAGTTCTTACGAGATAGTCATAGTACAAAGGCTCCTGATCAGAGTCTATATCATTGAAAAGCAGAACCGGGTAATTCTCCTTCTGCCTTGAGATATCCAAACTCAGATAACCCACAGGTCTCAACGCCAACGGCTTAGTCCTAAGACTCGCCGCGAACCTGAGAACAGAGCTACCCATCTCGGGTTGCCCCTCGATTCTCACCAACTTATACTTATAAACACCAAAACCAGACTTGCCCACATCAAACCAACAATCCAATATCTTATACAAGCCGTCATAAACATAAACCTTAGCATTAGTTGTAATACTACCAGGATGTTTGATTCCTCGGATAACCCTTACCTCAATCCCATAGTGCATACTTCTCTCCAAGGCCAGATTCCCACCTTCCAGCTTCTGATGAACACATTGCTTGTTGAACTTGTCCTGTCCACCATGGCCAGTGTAGATTATCACATCGCCGGCGTCTTCGTCGTCCTCATACCCGCCGGAGACGATGACACTGGTGGCGATAGGCTCGCCATTGGAGCTCTGGCTCGCCGGGACATAGTCAATCCCAGCTTGGACCTGACCATGCAATCCGACGACGCACAATTCCATTCTAAAGTAGAACAAATCGCCAATGTAAACCCCGGGGATGGAGCCGACGATCCTCTTGTCCCGGTTGAGCCACAAATCGCGGTCTCTCATGATCGATGAAGCCCTCAAATCGCCTCGCGCCTTCTTCATGCCGAGTCCCAGGCCCTGCTTCTTCTCCTCCGCCGCCGAGGATAAAACCCTAAGCGAGTCGAAGATCATCCTCGTCCGCCGCACCACGTTGCGAAAGTACCTCTCGTCCTCGATTCCGAGATTTGTGACTCGGACGAGCTCTGCCGACCGCGGGGTTCGTCGCCGGGGAGTCACGACCTCGGCGACCTGGTTGCTCTGCTCCGGATCGGGGACGGGGACGATTGCACGCGAATCGGGGTCGCAGTCCGGCACGACGCCGTTCTGCGAGAAAGCCGTCTTGAAGAGCTCCGAAATCCGGAAGAACTCCGAGTAGACATTGTTCTCCTCGGACTGAATGACGGCAAGAGGAGCGTGACTAGGAGTGAGCTGCTCCTCCTGCTGACGCCGCGGCTGCTGGGGCTGAGAATTAGGGCTCGGGTTGGGGAAGAACGGTTCTCGAGGAACTTGCTGCGGCTCTTGAAGCTGGTGTGTTTGAGTTTCGTGGTGATGAGAGGTGAACGTCTCGTCGAACGGCTCGCTCTTCGGCTCGCGCTTGGGGACCTTCAAGGCGGCGATTGCCGTGGCCTTCGCCGCCGCCGTCGACGAAGCCTCCGGGAGAAGATTGAGATCCTGAAAGGGAAGGAGCGAGCCCATTTGGTAGTCGGAAACGAGGTTCGAAGGCAGAGAATACGGGGGTTTTACATGAAGATTTGTCAGATTTTTCCTCAAGGTTTTTCGAAGAGCTTGGAAGGTGCTTTCATGGCGGATTTTGAGCTGAGAGAGAGAGAGAGAGAGAGAGAGAGAGAGAAGGAAGTTTTTGTTTTTGTTTTTTTCTAATTTTCTTTGATTTTTTTTTTTAAATTTTTGGTGTTTTTGCTTTTTGTTTAGTCGGAGTTTCCGAAAAGTGAAAAAAAAAAAAAATAAAAAAGTTTTTTGAACAAAATAAACTGTAAGAAGTTAAGCTGTTTGGACGGAATTGCCCCTGATGGACCGAGTTTGAATATTTATTACAGTCTTGAGAAGGAGGTTGGGACAGACCCAAAATCGCGAAAACGGTAAAAAGCTTAGGTAATAGTGAGGTAATGTTTTTTTTTTTTCTTTGTTTAATTTTTTTTATTTTCAATTTTTTTTGCTTATCATAGTGAGGTAATGTTTGAAAACGTTCTGCTCTATTTAGTTGGTAACCAATAGCATCATTCCACGTCATCAGGGAAAAATTAATTCCAGAACAGAATTACTTGTTTTCTGAGTAATCCCAAAAATTTTGTCAAATTAATACGCAAGCTTTTCGTGTTAATGTTTAGATTAATTTAGATTTAGATGGATTATAGGTGTTTAAATTATTTCAATTAAAAAATATAAAATTTTAAAATATGTTCGAGAAAAAAAAATAAAAATAGAGCTTGCTTTACTTCCATTCGTCTAAAAATTATATGTAATTTTAAAAAAAATTATTTTATTTAGATTTATTTATACAAAATTAGGAAATTTTAAATTTTAAATTATAAAATTATGTAAATAATAAAGCTAAAGGAAAAATCTAAAAATTAAGTTATAATTGTATGATTTGGATCGTTGATCCAAACAAATCCTAAGTCCAACCCTTATTTAATACATTGTTTTGGAATTCTCATTCTGCAAAGTTATGAGATTGGCACATCATTTTAAATTCAAAAAATTTCATTATATTTCAAATTCAAATCTATCTTTTTATTGTAGTTTTTTGAATTTCGCACCATATTTATTATTATTTTTTTCTAAGCATTAGATTCTCATTTCAAAATGCATTATTTCAAAATGTCAATCATTTTGAACTTTTGTTTGAGTGAGAGAGAAAATGAGTGGGGTATAGATTACCAGTCAGTGAAAATGTGTTGAAATTAACACTCCATTTGGTGGAAAGAAAGAGAATGAGAGGGAGATAAAATTTTAAAAAAAATGAAAAATTAGAATGATAGAAAAGAAAGTTTTTTTTTAATATTATTTGGTAGATAAAAATGAAAGAAAATGAAATATTTGTATAGTTACTATTTTATCCATGTAATTTATGTTGTCTTTCTTTAAAAATCAAAAAGTATCATTAGTTGTGACAGAGTGGATTTGATGTTCCTGTCACTTTTGAAATGATTAAAATAAATAGGTCTCACTATAATTTTTTTCCATCATTTTTTCTTTTCTATTCTCCTTTCCTTTGTACGAAACAACTGACTCCACTAATTTTTATCCAATTTTTCCTCATCTCACTTTTTCCTCCCTCTTTTCCATCTGACTAAACATAGCATAAGTTTCGTTGGTAAATTAGTTGAGAAAAAATTTTTAAGTTAAATTGGTTAACTTTTTAAAACTAGTTATAAATTTTTTAATTTTCAGAAAACGACAAAAATGAAATAAAAAATACAGTTTATTGATTAAACAACTCACCAAATAACCCTAAATCTTTCTTTTTAATTTTTTTTTTATTAAATATTTTTTTTTAATTTTTTTTTTCAAAAAAAAAAATTTTAAAAAAAAAAAAATGAAATAAAGAAAAAGCAAACTTTACTTTCCTTTTAAAAATATTACTGATTTTTTATCTTTATTTTTATCTTTCACTTTTTTCAATAATTATTGAGAGAAAGAGTAAAACAGCAGTTTTGAAAAAAATAATAGTAAATAAATTATAATAAATTTTAAATACACTAACCAATGGCTTAATCAAATTTATGATCATACAATAAAAAGAAAAAAGAAAAAACCTCCTCCTTCCTCTTCTCTCTCACTCCTTCTTTCTCTCTCTCTTTAACATGAAACTATATACACAATTTTTTTTAATTATAAATCAATTATAAATCCATTATTTTCAAAAAAAATCAAAGACTTTTCCGAAAATTCAAGGATATACAAGAAAATATATATTATAGTTTATCCTCGTTTAAAAAAACTTGCTTAAACTTGAAAAATACCTATAACTATTTACTATAATTTTATTATCTTTGCCTCTATTTTCTGAATTTAGAGAGGATGATTTTAAACAATTTGAGCCATTGAATTTTGAGGAGTCCATGCAAATCTTATAATAGGACCCATGTGAACGAAAACATTTTTTGGTAAATATGTGAACATACAATTTGGATCATACATCGCAGTACTCACCAGTGTATTTAACATTTTATTTATATAACGGTACACTTATATTCGGTTAAATCTGCGATCATTGTAGGATTTGTTTTTTGTTTAGTTGGAAAAGTGAATGATAAATCATTAAATGTAATAAGAAAAGACACGCTTTTGGGGTAAATCATTAATTTTTTTTTTTATTAGGATTTGAGCCTAAACCTTAGGAATTATTTAATTGCTAAAAGTTTATTTTAATGGGTTTTAATATTTATTTTATTACAGGATTAGATATTCGAAGACAAAGTGTAGGATGAAAGTTATTTTTACTTTGTTTATAAATATAAAACTGGTACAACTTCAAAGATATAAAATTGGAATCAAACCGCTCTCTCGTTTTCCTTAAAAAAAATTATAGTTAAAGAGCCTTTTTTTAAGAAGTTTTTCAACAAATAACTGAAGTTTTTAAAAATAAGTTTGAAGGCCCTCTTTTTCAAACGTTCAATCAATTTTCTTAAATGGTGTCAATTAGTAATTGACCACATAATCTATTTAATTTGGTCGATCAATGATTGATTAATGATCAATTAGTAATTAACTGAATCCGAAAAAACGACAAACGGTTATTTTGTTAAGCAAAAAAAAAAAAAAAAAATTGGGTCATCTATTAGATTAGATGACTAAAAAAAGGTCAATCATCCAAATTTTCCTTCAAAAAAATTACAAAATCAAGATAATTACTCAATTTTATGAGTTTGGTGATGAATTAAGGCAAAAACTAGCAAATTCTTAATAAGATTTTTATTTTAAAAAAATCACATCTAGTTAAAGAAATATTAAAAGCAGTATCGCATTTTTCATTTTAATGAAATGCAAAATTAGTTTTATATCCCACAATCAATTAGTTTTTCAAATTTAAGTTTTGTCAAAGGACAATGTTAAAGATCTTAAGTGGAGGTACAACTCGAATATTCGCGAGTACTTTTAATATTTCTCAGATATTGTAGGTTGCGTAAATTTACGTTAGATTAAATCTGCAATCACTTTATTTTTGCTTTTTGTGTGGTTGGAAAAGTGATAAATAAATCTTAAAACAAACATGCTTTTGGGACGAAATTATCATAATAGGCCAATCTTTTTGATAAGGACTCGAGGACAAAGGCAAAACCTTAGAAATAGTAATGTGAAGAAATAATGTAATAATATTTGTAGGGTTGCAATCGGAGTAGGTGGGGTCGAGAATGCTTTCCCATCCCCGTCTCGTCCTTTCAAATAATATTCATTCCCGCTTAAGGACTGACGGGGATGAGATTGGAAATCTCCGTTAGAGATACCTTCCCTATAATCTGTCCAAAAACAAAACTTTCAACCAGTCAGTAACAAAAAAAATTTTCAAATCTATACTAAAATCAATATTATCACCAAACAAATGGAATTTGAACGAAATAAATACAAAGAATTATATTAAGATTAGGACAAATACTAAAATATATGTTAAAAAAAATTAATGATATACATAATTGTTTCTTAAATATGCTTTCAGAGTGAAACGAGGAATGATCCGAGAATAAGAACTTGTCATCATTCTCTCCCCAAACTCTATTAACAATCCCCATCCCAAATTCTTGGGGAATATTCCCTAAATATAAAGATACCATCTCTTAGTTGAACCAAACCACTCACTTCTACCCCAAAATAAATAAATAAATAAATAAATAAAATTGTAAAAGCAAAATAACTATTTAATTTATGAGTTTGGTGGTGATGAATCAAAGAAAAAATATACCGCAATGTTAACAAAGTTAATAAAATAATAATGATCACATAGATTAAAAATATAGTAGAAGTAAGATCGTAATTTTCTTTTAATTGAAAAGTAAAATTCTCTAGGTGAATTACTTTTTCCTTTTCAAAAAAGTGAATTACTTTTTCAAGAGTAGGTTTTATTAGGACAATACTCATCTTCTCTCTCTCTCTCTCTCTCTCTCTAGGGATATAAGAACAAATCAAAATTTTTACTTTAAACTTAAGAAAGGTGTGTATTTAAAAAGTACGGCATCCACGGATTGATTTATATGAATTAGGTTTCAATCTATAAATTAATCCATCACATTCGAATTGGGATTTTCCCAATCTATAACCAATTCGTAAAACTTCCAAACTAATCTGTAAACCTCGATTTATATGGATTAAATTCACGGGTTCAATGTGAAAAATTTAGGAACTAAAATATTAAAATATAATTTTAAATATGAAATAGTTCAATAAAATTATAACATAATTAACTTTAAATCTTCAATCGTTAGCTATAAATTGTAACTTATAGTACATAACAACTACTAAACTTGAATTAAACTCAAAATAATTTGTTCATACTAATCAACTTAACCAATACTACATCAAAATAATTCAACAGATTGACGGCTTACACATATTGAGGAATTATTAATCCGTAAGCCAATCCATAACATTCCGTTTGAGAAAATCTCTATCCGTAACCAATCTGTTCGTCTCTCAACCCAATCTAATCCAGCAGATTAGACTCGATTGAGTCCGTGAACACCCCTATTAAAAAGTGTTGAGAGCTAAGATAGACATGTCAAGGAAATTACTTTTCTTTTAATTGTAGCATAGTTTAATTTTGTGGCAGTATTGGTCTCTAATTCTGAAATTAATGATAAAACTTTGAAATTTTAATGGATATAATAATCTTTTCATCCCTTGATAACTGATTTTACATATATTATTTTAAACGTTTCCCTCAAAAATGTTAAATGTAGAAGGCCCGTTAGAAATGTTTTGAAAATAACTTTGTTTTGGATATAAAATAAAAATAAAAATGTTTTAAAAATGACCTTGAGATAGTGTTTCATTAATAATTAGTTTGAGTGCAAGAAAAAGTAAATTTGTGTTTGTGTATGTTTTTGAAAATATTTATTGAGTGCGTAAGCTTTAGAAAATGAAAACGGAAATGAGAAAACAATTTTTATTTTATTTTTAAATTCCTTAACCAAAAATGAAAATGATTTATTGTTTTCTGACTTTATGTAAAACAAACACTATTTTAGAACTAGTTTCAAAACAACTTTTTATTAGAAATTGTGAGATTACTTTACAAAAGGTTTTGGAAACATTATCCAAAGGGGCAAAAATATTCCATTTACTTTCCTATAAAAGATCTAAATAGTTATAACATTTAACCGAGTTAAAAAAAAATTATAACATTTTGAATTATATATAAATTATTTATGTGAAATTACATGTTATTCAGCAAATAGCAACGTAATCACAATTCACATCCATTAAAAAAAATGTTATAAATCACATGTTATATAATTACACGCTAAAAAAATACAAGTATCATCTTAATTTAGTTTAAGGGCTTGTTTGTTTTATCATTTCATTTCAACTCAAACTGTACTTTGTTTTGTCTTTTTCTCAAAAATTTTTATTTTTCTCAAAAGTTTTTGTCTTTCTGAAAATTAAAAAATTTACTATTACAACTAAAATATTTCAACTCAAACTAACGAACCAAACGGACCCTAAGGACTCATGTTATGAAAAATAAATTAATTTAACATATTCAATGAATAATATGTCAAAAAAAAAAAACCAAATAATAATACTGGAAACCAATTTAAAAAAAAATACCTAAAACCCGCAGTGATGTAACAAATGATTAGATTTACAAATGTTACATCCCATCAAATTGAAACAATCTATCTCAGTCATTACTATCTCCAAAATCAACTATTCTATTATCACATTCTGTCATATTTAATACTGTTAAATTCTTGTTTAATTGTAGTATAAATATTATGGGTTTGTTTGATACGTTAGTTTGAGTTGAAATATTTTAATTATAATAGTAATTTTTGTTGACCTTTTAGGTAAGATAAAAAAAATTTTCAAAAAAGATAAAAATTTTTTTGAGAAAAATACAAAAATTATGATAAAAAAATACAATTTAATTTAAAATGTGATATTTTATCAAACAAACCCTGTATGTTTTTACCGAAAATTAATAAATATTAGGAATCTTTCTCTCCCCCTTTTTTCCATCAGAAGGCGACTCCTATCATCATTAAAATGTTGACAACTCATTGAGTAATTAAATGGTCATTTCTACGTTACGGGGGAAAAAAAAAAAAAAAAAAGAGAGAGAAAGAGAAAAACTGAATTGGTTGTGCTCTTTATTTTTAGACCGTCAGGTTTATATTAAATATGATTAATTTCATATATTTTATCTTATTTTGATCATATTTAACATTTAACATGCTTTTGAGGTAATGATTTGGATTGTAAAATTTAAATTTGAATTAAATTATGCATTTATTGTAGCGTTTGAATTATTAAAATTAAAAAATACAAAAACTTGAAATTTGTTTTATGAAGTTTGTTTCGTCCGTTTTGAAATTTTATGCATTAAAAAATCATCTTATTTAGACTTACATTTGTAAAGTTTCAATTACAAAATTATAATAACAACTGTAAATAATAAAACTAGAATTAATTTTAAAAAAATTAAAAAAAAATTATAATTCGTGATCCAAAGTGAAAAACCAAACACATACTTAATATTGTCACCGTTCGTGGTGATTGAGAGGTCAAAAATCAAGAATTTAAGAACTCTTTAAAAAAACATTATATAATAATTAAAAAAAAAAAAAAAAAGGACTCCTGACCTGAATCTATCTATAAATTCCACTTAATGACAGTAAAACAACCGAAAACTTATCATAATTGGAATTTCCTATTAAAATAATTTAACTACTATAATAAGCAATTGGTTCATATACATGTACACAAGTCCCAGATGTTTAATTATGAAAAATTGAGAGGTCAATGTAACTTTCAAAGTGTGCGTGTGTGTGTATACATGTACATATATATATATATATATATTTTGGGAAATATATATATAATTGATACATGAATAGATTCAAAAAATTAATACATGAATAAGTGATTTTAAAAGAAAACTCACGACTCCATAAAAGAATAATTAGGGTACTCTAAAAAAAAAAAAGATCAAAGTTGAACATAGTTAGATTTGAGTTTTTGGAGCATAAGGAAAGTACAACATGCAAACTCACTGACAGATCGATCACAAAAAACCTTTAAAAAAATGAACTAGATGGACCCATAAGTAGATTTCACTAAATTATAACTTTCAGATAATTGCTAATTAAAACAGAATTCATGGACATTTATAAGTCGCTTTATCTCCTAAGTCATTGTCGATACGAGACTTAACAAGTAGCTACCATTTTTTTTTTTTAATTTGGGGATTTTTAAGACATTTAATTTTAAATAACGGGATCTCAAGAGTTGACTTACCAATGTGAACATAGATTTTTTTTTTTTTTCCTTTTTGGTTTGGACAATGTGGAACATTTTTTTAGACTTTACGATCTGAGTTTTTTATCTTTCACTTATCAAAAGATATGGAGAAAAATGACAAGTTTTCATTCTCTTGCAAAAGATAAATATATTGTAAAGAATAAAAGTTTTCAATCCAACAACCAAATATAATAAACTGATATTCAGCGAAATATATATATATATATTATATATATATAATAAACTGACATAACAACATAAAAGTTCAACAAAAAAAAATAAAAACCATTAAAAAATAAATTGGTTACCAACCGCATCAAACAAACACATTATACAAGACAAAGGGCATAAATAAAAATAATATGTTATTTATATGAATGTCTAAATTTGATGTTCTACTTTAAAAAATGTTTATTTTTCTTTTTATTTATATGGTCTTAATTTTTTTGGAACGTGGAATGGACGCTTATTAATAATCAATTAAAGCCATATTGGCACTTACAAATTTAGAAATAGCTGAAGGGTAAGCATCCAACCAAAAAAAATCTCCGCTAACGACAAACGCATATTTTGGTAGTGTGTGGACGGCCATTTTACATTGTCTATGAATAAGACCACGAGGGAGCGTCACTATCGCCTGCCTCCATTAAAAAGACTCGATGTCTTAATTGATACTTATAAAAATCGCATTATTTTTTCATAAAGAATTGAAAATATACAAATAAAGAATTGACAAAAAAATTAAAGAAAAAATCTCTAAAAAATGTCAGACTATTTTGCTTGATTTATTATAAAAAAGGATTATAACAAATATAAGTTATATGACATGTGAAAAAAATTATTAAAGTAAATAATTGGTAATTAAGATCAAGTATACAATGAATATATAAAAAATGTAAAATCTTTTCAGTGTTTGCTTACTTATTAGAAAGTGAAAATGAGCAGAATCCAATTCCGTTTGTAATGTTTACTAAATTGAGGAAAAGAAATCTAGTGAATATAATTATTTAAATATCTTTTTTATATAATTAAACAATCGTTGACTTATAAGATGTGGATTTATCAAGTTTATATAAATAATTCATTTTAACTAAATCAATACATATTGTGGTTACAGAAATAATTAAACGGTAATTTCAAACTTAACTCTATCAAAAAATACAAAGTTCAAATCCCCCTAAATTAAAAAAAAAAACAATAAACATTCATTTTCTTTCCTTATACTAAATAATATTTATTTTTAATAAAGATATTAATTATGCAAGATTATTACGTCAATCATTATTTTGTGCTGGAAAAAAATTATTGTTGATATTTTAAACTTTATTTTTCTTTTTTCTAATTTTTTGAACTAGCATATTATCTATTTTATATGTATCTAATATATATATATATATATATATATATGAGAACTTTTTGATACGGCACTACCGAACTACCAAACAGGAAGGTTCTCCCTCTCTCTCTCTAATAGGTTGTACCACGTTTTTTCTTAGATTGTGTCAGTCTCTACATGGGTTGTACTGTCACAGGGCCGTTTCGCTGGATAGGAGACAATTCTAAGATATATATATATATTTTAGAAAAGTAAAAACATATGCATATCTAGTCAGGTTGAGGGTGGGTGTGTATTAGGGATCCAAAAACCTCGGTTCTCGTCTTTGTCCCCATGTAATACCTTTCATAACCATCCTATTAGGTGGCAGATACCCGTATATAAATATATCATCACTATTTCTGTCTTAAAAAATCAATTATAAAGCGATTCAAATTTTTTTAAATAATGTAACATAATATTATTGATTAGACACTATTTGAGATTCTATAAATTGGACGGAAGATTTGAATTCCAGACATTATTATTAGACTTCTAAATTTGGGGCTCCGGAGCCTCCCACACGCGAACAAGTGTAGGTCCTAAATTGTGGAATCTAATACTGGGTCTTACGAGTTTGGTGTGGAGTCCCAAATTATTAATCTTCTTTTCCTCTTTGCTGTTGGCTTTCGTTCTGTTTGAAGGCCATAATTTTGACATAACAAAATCATGTAGCTTCATTTAGGACCCAATTAAATCACATCGAATTATATATATATGTATATATATATATAGAATTATATTGCCTCCTATTATTAAGAAGAAAGCAACCAAGCAAATAGGAGATGTCAACTTCCGTTTTACCTAAAAACTCCTCAACCAGATTAACAACGGCCATAGGGAGACAACAAATAAATAAAAAGGACGGAAAATGACATTAAAGCCTTCATTTTAAGGACCTTTGGCTTATCGTACATCCATTTTAGTCATTGTCATTTTTTTAGTCTTTTTTCCTTTTTATCGTCCTTTAGACTTCGAGAGTAAGGAAATTCGAACTTTATATATTTTAATCTTTTATCAAAGAATCAATTGTCAAAATACTGATAATTTAATAGTAGCAGAATCAGTCTAGTATTTCAATAAGCGTGCATACTAAACAATAATTTAACTTAAGAAAAATAAATTAAATTCCTGATTTAAATTTTTATTGTTTATTTTTACATTTGAGAATTAAATACCGCTAAAAATAATAAATTAAATTCCTTGATAAATGGGAATTTATCTCACACCTATTATCTATGGAATTAAATTGCTACAAAAAAATATGAACTAGGTAACCTATAGACCAAATGTACCCTTATTTTTATTTAACTATTTTTTCATATAAGGGTATTTTAGTTACTATAAGAATTATATTCTCAATCTTTCTAATTTTTTTGAAAGTACATTGTAAAATATGAATTTAATTTCTCAAGTAACTCAATTACTTCACAGTTTACTAATTGGAAATTTAAGGAATAGGAAATTAATTTCATGAAAAAGGAATTAAATTAGACGAAATTAAATTTCATAATTTTTTTACATGTGTTTACTATTCATTAATTCAATTTGAGAAAATGGAATTAAATTCCTTATTTAAATACCAGTGCTTTTTTTTTTTTTAATTGAGAATGAAATGATGTGAGGCCTACTTAAAAATAGGGAATTAAATTTCTTGAAAATGGAAATTGTATCTCACCTACTACCTAGGGATAAAATTCCTTCTCCTAAAGAAATAGGAACTAAAATTCCTTCCCTTTTCACCAAATACAGCCTTATTTTTATTTAATTATTTTTTTTCATTTAAGGGTATCTTCATATCTATAGTACTTTTATTATCAATCTTTCTAATATCTTAAAAAGTAAACAGTAGAATAGGAATTTAATTCCTTATGTCACTTAATAATTCCTTAATAAATTAGTAAACATTTTCATTGAATTAAGTTTCTTGATTAAGTTTCTTCTTGTAAAAAAGTATGAACTAACTAACCTCCCTCCCTCCCTACAAAAAATACCGTTATTTTATTTAGTTACTTTTTTTTTATAAG
Source organism: Ficus microcarpa (assembly GCA_025413485.1). NCBI lineage: Eukaryota > Viridiplantae > Streptophyta > Magnoliopsida > Rosales > Moraceae > Ficus > Ficus microcarpa. The sequence continues at coordinate 15,572,143 of CM046382.1, read as the reverse complement.
GGTATTTTGTAACTATAATAATTCTATTTTCAATCCATCTAATTTCTCAAAACGTAAACAGCATAATAGGAATTTAATTCATCTTGTAACTTATTTCCTTAATAACTTAATTAAAAACACTCAAATGGAATTCTCAAATTTAGTTTCGCGTAATTTAATCTCTTTTTTCATGGAATTAATTTCTTATGCCTTGAATTCCTTATTAGTGAAGGTGCCCTAAAGGATCAAGATTTTCGAGAAACTTATATATGAATAATCATTTTTTAGTACGACAAAATGAGAAAAATGAAAAACTTTTAAATTAAGGTAAAACTTAAAAAAAGCAAAAAAAAAAAAAAAAAAAAAAAAAAAAAAAAAAAAGTTCACTAAAGACAGAAATCCCCGTTTAACTATGCGTGGCTCTGCCAATGATGATAAACTATGACTGCCAACAACAACAACAATATAGATGGCGTTTAGGTTATACTATTCTAATGTTCTGGGCATTATTTTGGAAAGAGTATTTCCATTCCTACTTATTACATACTTCTTTTGAGTTGAAATTTATTCGTGTGCTCCAATTTAAAATTAAAAAAAAAAAAAAAAAAAGGTGTAAACCTAAGGAATTTTAACACATCAAAATGGAGTCATGACTCCCGAGGACAAATGAAAATGCAATTTTTAAAGAAGATCGCATGACTTTTTTCTTTTTTTACCTCATGAATTATACAACGGAATACACTTTATTAATTGAAACGTCCGCAAGATTAATCCCCGACAAAAATAGGACGAAAAGTGTGAATTGGCAAGTTAAAAAAAAAAAAAAATTTGTGTGAATTGAAACCACTTTGTATGCGTATTGTAAATCTTTTACATTTATGTCTTGTTTAGTTTACAGGAGTAGGAAATCGAAACGGAGAATAGGCATCAACCTCATATTTATTTACCTATTTTTATTCTGAAATGAGAGTGAAATTATGTATGGTTCACACTAATTCATGATTGAATAAGGGGATTGAAAATCCCAAGTCCTTCCGTCGGATTAGCACTCTCACTCCTGATATTAAAGTTAAATTAGTATTTTGCCCCCAACTTTACTTTCCTATATGAGGATTAAAAAGGAAAAGTAAAAGATTGAAAGAATCCTAATTTTTTCATGCTTATTCACTTTTCGTTCTACTGTGTTTTTAAAATTTTTAATGCTGCTTTTTAGAAATTTATTTCAACATTGTGTCTTTTTTAAGCAAATTTAGATTCCAAAAAAAGTTAAATATTTACTAGAACAAACTATTTATCTCAAATATTGACTTTTTTATTTAAAAAATAATCTTCATAATATAATCACTATTAGTACATAAATATCTTATCTCAACATTATGTTTTTAAAAAATATACATACGTTTTAAGAAAATAGTTCTATAATTAGTAGAACAAAATTATTTATCTCAATTTTTTTTACTTTTTTTAAGCATAAAAAATAATCATTTTAGTATTAAAATAATTAGTATATAATCTATTTGTTTAAATTGAAAACACAAAATTAACTGAAAGGGCATATAAGTAAATTTATAATAACTGACTCTGATTCATGTTTTAAGTAAATGGATGAATGTGATTGACAGTAATTCCAACTCCGATTATTGAAACCCAAATAAACAGCATATTCCGACTCCAAATCCTACCTATGATTCATGATTACGCGTGAGTAAACATGCCATTACACTCTTAAAAATGAATAGTAGATTTCGAAATATATTAAATAAATATCATATTTAGAGTAAATAACTTATTTATGAATGAGTAAATGATTTACCTTGTTAATTGTTTTTGTAAATAAATCATTTATCACTAATTACTCATCTATCTTAGAATACCATTCGATAATCCATTCTCTTTCACATCTCACACCTTTTAATTCACCTTAAATATTTTAAAACCTACTGTTTAACTTCAAATATATTTTAAGATTGACCTATATGCTACAAAAAATTTTTTTTTTTCTTTTTTCCCTGATCACAAAAAAGCATTTATCTTTATCTTGAAGGAAAAAAAAAAAAAAAAACTAGATACGATCGAGAATATATATTTTTCGTGTGATAAGAAATATGTAGAGTTTTGTTTTATGATACCATAAGACCCATAATGTATAGAAACCAAACTTTTAAATTTGAGTAGACGATTTGTGAAAAAGAAAAATCTCCGGCAAGTTCTGAAAAATTCTCTTCTTATAAATTTATATTTATTTTTTTCACATGGAACAAAATCAAAACCAAATTGAAAACGAAAATTGGTGGGTACCTTTTTTATGATAGTGATGTGAATGTTACTAGTTTGAAAGATGATGCAAAAAAAGGGTTTGAGAAATTTGGATGAAAAAGACGCATTTGAAAAACATGAATGCAAGGATGGTCGTGGAGTACCATTTTAAGTAATAAACGTACAAAAGCGGGCGTTGGTTTAGCGTATGATATTTGATTATTTAGATCAGTAGGACACGTACTGGCTGTTGAAGTTGGAGATGTCAAAGATGGTGCTCCTGGTTCAACATGCGTTAGGTAGGTTGGTTGGGTCTCGTTTTCTTCGTAAGAATTCTAGAATTTGAGTCACTTTTACCATATTGATCCAATTGTCTTTAAAGTATCTACGGGTCATATAAAGTAACCCGGGATTATCTGGGGACGCTAACATTTAGCTTTACTAAAGGCCCTAGTACACAACTCAATCAACCATTTGAAGTTGAAATTACGTTAAAGCCCTTTCTAAACTGAGTTTATTGTAACCAAAAGTACAAGATGGAGATAGGATCTACTATTCGACTAATACAATCAAAATAGCATACGACCGTCCACGTTAAATCTACGTAATATTTTAATCGTTGGATGGAATACTATCAATAGTACACCTCGGCGAGGATTCTTGTAGTTGTTCCCTTTTAAAAAATCATTAATTGTAATTTTTTAAAAAAATGTGATAGTAGGTCTGATTACTTTCAGGATGTCAGTGGGTCAAATAAAGTGATATGAGATTATCTAAGAACTTTAACCTTTACCCTCGTAACCTTTTTTCTTTCAAGGGGAAAAAAAGTGTTCCTAGTACATAACCCGATCAACCATTTGAAACTGAAAGCGTAAAGTCCCTTGTCAAACCGATATTTTTGAAACCAAAAGTACAAGATGGAAACAGATCTACTATTTTCACTAACCACATCCAAAATAACATCTAACCGTCCATATTAAACCTACGAATAAGTTCATCGTTGGATGACGTAGTTGTTCCTTTTAAAAGTATCCATTGTAATTTTTTTTTTTTATAAAAGAAATTTAGGAGGATATGAAATAGTAAGCAACCATCAAATTTCATTAAAATTGTGATCCTTTTCTTAATTTAAGGTGTCAAACACTAATATAATCACATAAAAGTTTGGGACCACATTACACCCACTCTCTTAAATAATTTAAGCCCATTTTTAAATTGTGGTTGTTGTACTTTAAAGCACCTTTTTAAAAGTTTCAACGATAAGAAACATATCATTTTAATTGGTACAATTCTGAACCATAAAATCGTATCATATTTTTTAAGTTTTATAATATTTTACATAAAATATTATTTTGATGAAATATGATGGTTCATAACTGTATCCAATTATTAAAGTTAGACATACCCTACATGGTTCATCAATTTATTTAGGTCACATGGTGTAGAAAGTAAGAAATGATAAAAGAAAAGTGAAAAGAAAAAGAAAAAATAAATTAGGATAAATATTAAATAATGAGTAAAGGGAGATAATGAGGAGAGAGAAAACAAACATAGAAATGAGGAATGGAGGGAGAAAGAGAGAGAACAAGGAGAGACAAAGTTCAACTCGGGAGAATAAGAGGGAATATAAAGTTTAGAGAAAATTGGATGAGAGACAACCTTAAAAGAAAGAGTGATCAGTATTTTTCTGGAAAATAAGAGAGAGAAAGTCTAGAGAAAATGAGGGGAGAATAAAGTAAAGTGGGAAAGTGAATGAATATAAATGTGTAAAGAGAGGATGAAGAGATAAAAGTAAAGAGAGAAAAAGAAAAAAAAAATTTAAAAGAGAAAGTAGAGAGACAAATTATTAAAATGAATGTATGGAGACGACGATAAAAGAAGAGAGTGAGAAGCAAGGTAAAGAGAGGTAAGAAAGATGGGTTTGAGTTGTAATAATTTTCTATTCATGTTTTATTTGGTATAGATTTTCTAAGTTGTTCACCCTATACTGCATAATATTAGTGTGGTTTGGTGTTGTTCTGCATTTATCGTTTTTGACTGCGGTTTAAAAAATTCCTTTAACCACACTTGTGGTTTAAAAGTAACCGTTCCAAATCATACGATGGTCACCCCTAGGCAGATATTGAGATTAGAGATGACGGTCATGATTTGGGTTCAAGATTTAAATCCAAAATAATGTTTAGGTTTGGAACTGGAACTATGTTTGGGGTCTAGGATTGAGGTTGAACTATGGTTTAGGACGAGGTTGAAGTAGAAGTCTAGGATAGAGAATGGGGTTGGGATCGGGGTCAAGTTTTGGGATCAGAGTCAATTGTTTTGAACAAAACTAAGGTTAGGGTCGGGGTTGGGGTAGAGACTGAGGCTAACACCAATCCCCATTTCCTGGCCCTTAACCCCAGTCTTGGTCTTGGATCCCAATCCAATCTTGAATCCCGACCCCAATGTCAATCCCAGACCAAACCCCACTCTCGATCTTGAATCACGACCTTCGGTTTCAGAACCCAACCACGGGTCAATTCCAATCCCAAATCTCAACCTCGATCTAACTTCAGCACTGATCGATTTGGATCACGAACCCAACTCTAGTGCTATTTTTAGATCCTAACCCTGATTCAGGTTCTACTATTTATTTTTCTAAACATTTAAAAAAAACTTAAATTTTAAAAATAAATAATTTTATCATTTTAAGTCAAAATGAGATGATTTTTTTTTTCAAAATACATAGAATTTTGATAAGAACGAAATAAGATTTATATTGTTAATTTTTTTTCCGAACACATTTTAAATTTTTATACTTTTTTACTTCAAACAGTTTATTTTTAGTAATCATATATTTTTAAAATTTAAATTATCTCCAATTTTAAAATACCATCTCTAAATGCGTCTTCATACAGGACGTTATATTCTGATAATTGTGAAATGACTTGTCGGTTTATGTCCGGACCAGTTTTCACAGAGTGGACGCTCAGTGGTGCATGTGAGAGGTCCCACTCAATCCTTCCCATGCATTGTGCATTTTTTTTTAAAATCTCCGTAGAACGTATCTCCGAATCTCTCTGATTCACTTGTTGATTACATTTTCACAGCCCAATTATCCAAGTGATTTTCAATAATCAAATATCAGTATCAAAACAACGACTAATTGGATTAATAATAGCAAAACAATTTGGCATCTCTGTTGTGCGGTGACCTATCTAGCATTAACATATCAATACAACAAATTTTTCTTTTCTTCGTTTTTTTTTTTTTTTTTTTAGGTCTTCAATGCCCTTAGCCTAAGACTTATTATTATTATTATTTTTTTTATTGTAAAATTTTAATTCCAGAAATCACGTTCTCTATATTCTTCGCTTCTCCTAAGGCACATATGGCATGGGCGTAGCTAAAATTGCAACAGGTAACACATGCATATTGTCTAGTATTGAAACTTATAATAAGAATTATACTTTTATTTTGTCAGTAGGTATTGTTATTTTAATCGTTTGTTTGCTTTTTTAATGATCTAATCAGTGAGTGTTTATGTTAAAAACTTAAAACACATGATACATATACTCTTCTAGTTGTAGATTAAACCGTTAAATAATTAATTTAAATATTAGAATAATAATACCTATTGAACCAAAATATAGTTCCTATCATAAGTTTTTCTCGCACTTTAATGCAAAATAAGTTCCATAGTGTCAACCTCATTAATAAGACTCATTGTTTATTAATTGCGATGGCCAACACCAATAAAAAAACAAACAAACAACTTCTTGGAAAAGATTTAAAAAAATTATAAATAACAATAAAAAAAAACTTGTACTAAAAAGAGTTTGAATCAGAATAATATGAGTTAGAATAGTCAAAAAGAGGTGGAGGATTTTCTTTCATATTATTTCATTACAAAAAAAAAAAAAAAAAGGAGAGAGAGGAAAGGAAATGTTAAACGTCATTTTCCAAATCAAAACCGCCTTTCCCAGATCTATAAAAAGCGAAACATTGAAGGTCCACAATGGGTAACATTAATGAACAAGTTTATTTTTTATTCGACCTACGGAGGGTTGAAGCTCGTATGGAAACATTACTTAATTGTAGCCATCCTATGGTATAATTGTATTCTTAGATCTCGTTTGACAATTTAACTTAAATTATATTTTTTTATCTCAGTTTTTGTTTTTTTTGAAAAAATTTTTGTCTTTTCCGAAAAGTCAACAAAAATTTTCAACTCAAATTGTACTTTTTCAACTCAAACTCATTCATCAAACAGACCCTTATAACGCTTATATAAATAAGAAGATGGTAGATATTAAAGTTAAAATAATTATTTTACGTACTTTTTTTTGTGTCAAAATCCCCCCCCCCCCCCCTTTTTTTTTCAAAATTGGAAGGTTTTTACAACTTCATCAGTTCTCAATTTCCTCTTTATTAGACAAAATAAAATCTCTTTTTCTTCTCCAAAACCCTTCCACTAACTTTCTTCTTCCTTTTTTTTTTGCCCCCACCCTGCCAAACATAAGATAAAGGAAAGAGACATTGTTTGAATCACTAAAGATTTTCTGTGTGCTGCAACCCAATTCTAAGAGGGTTGGGTATATATTCCAAACTTAAAGAAGTTGATTAAACTAGATTATTATACAAGATTTTCTTTTTTTTTTTTAAATCCGAAACTACATCTTTTTTTTTTTTTTTTAATCTTGTCTAAAAATCTATTGAATTCGCAATTTCAATTTAAGCTTTTGAATTTTTAATCCTTTAATCTATTTACAAAAGAATACCTGAATATCAATGAACATATTGAAGTGTGGAGCATAAGAAGTCCCACTATATTTGAGCATAACCTGAATTTCTTTTTCTTTTTTTATTTTTTCCCCCAAGTGAGAGACAAATCAATCCTAAAAGATTGTTGTAATGATTTGATTTAACAACCAGAGCATGTGTGACATGGCAACCTTTCAGCGTGAGATTTGAATTTACAGTCCAAATCATTTTAAACTCAAATTTTTCATTTCAGTTTTTGTCTATTTTTAAAAAGTTAACAAAAATTATAATTAGTTTTTAAAAAGTCAACCAACTCAAATTTAAAAAATTTTAACTCAAACCGTTTCACCAAACAGATCCATAATAATACAAGATATATATCTCAACAATAAATATTCTTGAATATCTAAACAAAACGACGTTATGAAGTTTACAGCTTCATTGATACAGGCACTACATCAGATCAAGATTGGCTCCACATGAAAGAGTCTACACGGAAAACCTAAAAAATATGAATATTCATATAATATCAATAGGATTCTGTTTTTAAGCCGTAAGATCTGCATATTATAATTTAATTATTTTGCATATATATATTTTAATCTTAATGTGTTTTTGACTAGATCCAATCGTAATAATAAACATGTATTATTGATATGAAGTCCTATTATTAAAAAAAAAAAAAGAAGATCCTTTTAATTCATTTAACTAATATGAATATTGTTGATGTTGGAAAAAAGAGCTGGATTAGCAAAGGGAAGAAAAGTAAATTCGACTGTTTACTTAATTATTTTTTGGAACAAAGATTTGGATTGAATTCCAATCTAAATCAAATTAAACTTGAATTTTTCTTTTAAAACTTTTTCAAGATTCACACTACATTGTTCTTCTTTCTAAATATCAATTCAATTTAGGTTTTTAATTCCAACTAGTTGTAATGTATGCGTTTCACTTGTGTATAGTAGACAAACAAAGCAAACAAAACAAAAATAAAGCAAAGGAAAAAAAAAAAAGTCACGTAACATTAACTGAATTATTACGTAAACAATCATGTGATACTGATGTGACTGTGATAAGACTGTCGTTAAATACCGGATATAAATATATATTCGTAGGTGATAGATCCATGCTCCAAACAAACGCTAAGCCTACGTCCGTTAGTTACTTCTATTAACGATGGAGGAGAAATTACTCTTTTTAATTGCTTTCTCTCCTTTCTCATTTTCGACCATTTTTGGCCATTTCTTGTGGGCCAAAAATGGCCTACTTTGTCTACCTATTTAATGATCATTACACCTCAAGGGTGGTATAACTTTTTTTTTTTTTTTTTAAATTTAAATTTTAGTACTTTGAGATGATAGTTGACCTTCCCCTATGGCCTAAGGTCTAGGAGTTAGTGGAGTGCAACGTATTGTACAAATGTTGCTTCTGAAAGGAAAAAAAAAAAAAAACTTTTTGATTATACTTTAAAAGCTTGTATTAGATTTTCATAAGACATTATTAAATTTCAGTCATTCATTTTTTTTTTTTTGCTAAATTACAAAATTTTATAATCATTATGAAGCATTAAATTATTTTCAAAATGTGATTTTAAACACTAACCGAAAATCATATAAATATTCTTATTTTATTATTCTATTGACTAAAATAAAAACAAAAATTCTAATAAACGGATTCTCAAAATCTATTCACAAGATTTTTTTTTTTTTTTTTTAAAAGCCACGTTTGTGATGCTAACTTCGGATGCTTTTCTGGAAAGTTAAAAGCTCTCATGAAAATCTTTAAAAATACTTTCACAGGAAACTTTTGAACCTAAAAAAGTCAAAGAGTGACTTCTAAGATACTACCACAAATAAATCCTACTTGTAGACATAACGTAGTACAAAACAGTTCAATAATAAAATAGATTTTAGAAAATTTATAATCAGAAGAAACTTTTTTTTTTTTTTTTCCCCTCAGAATTAGAAGAAACTTGTTGAGATGGCTGGTATTAATTTAGCAGGGAGGTTTAAGTTTGAGTAATCGTATTCAACCTTCAACCTACTCTCACAATCAATGAATCTCATCATACAATGGCCATTTAGATCACCACCATCAATAACTAATATTTAGGCCCCGTTTGGCTCTTGAGTTTAAACTCAAAATTTTCATCTCAGTTTTTGTCTTTTTCTGAAAAAGTTTTTGTCTTTTCTGAAAGTTAACAAAAATTTTCAACTCAAATTCATTCACCAAACGGACTCTACCTCTAATATAATCTATGTATTTTTTTAGGTTACTAATATAGTTTAAATCCAAAATTTTCATTTTTAAAAATTCATACCACACTCATTTTTTATATATTTACTCTATTTAAATATTAGCTTTCACAAAAATTATCCAAATATATAGTTAATTTGAATAAAAAAAATTCAAATAATTCAAATTCTACATTTGAATACAAATGTTTTTAAATGAATAGCTGGATATAATCTAGGATCGATACTAAGGCCCCATTTGGGGGCACTTTTCCAAATGGTGGAGTTTGCCGATGGACGTTTGGATAACTTTTGGATTTCCAAAAATCTTTTATAAAAATTTATTATTTCACAATTTCTTTTATATAAAAATCAACAAACATGTGCATTCCAAAACTTGTCTTTTTTTAATTATTCTTCAACTAAACAAAAAACACGTGCATTCCAAACCTTATCTTTTTCTAATTATTCTTCAACTAAGCAAAAAACTCTAAAACAATTTTTTTTTCCAAAAGTGTTTACCTCAAACTTACATTATCAAAATTTATCTTAATTTCAAAAGTCTCAACGACAAAACTCCATCCCAAAAAGTCTTCACACACGGATCCTAAAGTTATCAAATGGGATCTACTAAAATTGTGAGTATAACCCAACTACTCCCTCGGTTTTCTAAAACAATTTCCCTGAGCGCCATTTTCTTGGATTTATATTTTATGGCCGACACCGACAGAACAAGAATGGGCGCCTGGCGGGAGAAAATTTGTCTCTCCCGCCCAACGCGGGAAGCCCAAAAATGGTTTGTATTTTTAAAACAAGTGACGTCACTCCACGTGGTGTGTTTTGTGTTTTGAATCCTTTGAATTAAAATATATATATATACACACACACACTACTAGTCTTTTAACTTTTCCTTTCCTTTTCTCTTTTAATTTTAAGAATAATACTATAAACGATTGTGAGTCGAGAATATCCTATAATAGTTCTTCTATTAAGAGTCCGTTTGGTGAATTAGTTTGAGTTTGAGTTTGAACTTTTAAATTTCAATAATAATTTTTGTTGATTTTTTAGAAAAGACAAAACACTTTTTCAAAAAATACAAAAAACTTTTTCAGAAAAAACAAAAACTAAAATGAAAATTTTGAGTTTGAACTCAAATCCTAAACACCCCTTAAGTTTGTTTCGTTTTGTTTTGTTTTTTTTTTTTTTCATTCTTAATTATCGTTTATTTTGTATCAGATAAAAAAAATAGTCATTTACAGAGTTAAAAGTTTTAAGGATTTTATTGTATCAACTACTAAGACCACCTCTAACTCATAACCGTAACTTTATTTTATCATAATTTTTACACCAAACTTAAAGTTTATATCCAGCCAATTTATTCATTTTACTCTAAAAAGAATAGTTCCCTGTTTATTCCTTTTTATTCTATAGACAATAATTATTTTATTTCATCAACTATCTACTTATATATTTATTAAGATATTAGTACAACAATATTTTAATAATTTTGTTGAAAAATATGTAATTGGGGTAAAAATATGAATTTTAAAATTTATTATGGGTACTTTTTATTATTGAAAATTTAAAAAAAAAAAAAAAGAAAAAAAAGAAAAAGAAAAAGACGATAGTGCAACTATCCGCAAACCACTTTATTTTGGCGCTGTCTTAGCGCCCGGTTGGAGAGCTTCTCCAGTGCCAGCTTGGCATTTTGCAACTTGGCATTTTGCGTCAAGTTGGCACTCGGTTGGAGAGGTTATAAATAATGCTCTTTATAATATGTAAAAAGCATCTTACATAAGTGATTATAGGTATAATTTAAAAATAATTTCATATCTATTATAAAATGTAAAATTTAAATCTCATCACCCCTTATTAATAAATACTTTTCTACGTGTACTTGTTCCAAATTAATAAATAAAAAACAGGATTTAGAGATAAATAGCCTTTTTTTAATAAGTTTTTAAACAAATGACTAAAGTTTTTAAAAATTAGTTAAAAGATTCTTTTTTATAAGATAGTCGATCAATGATCAACTATCAATTACTGATTGACGATAACATAAATTACGAAATTTCAAAGTGACTAAATCTGAAAAAATGACAACCGACCATTTTATTAAATAAAAAAGTTTGACCATCTATGATTAGGTGACTAAAAAAGATTATCCAGTCTAATTCTTCGTAAAAGAAATTCCATAAGATTAAACAGAAGGGGGATGATTTATTTTTTCATATAAAGTTTGAATGGTCAAATGGTAACAATTTTAAGAGCAATAAATTAGTATGTTTAAGAGCGATAAAATATTTATTTTAACAAATTAACTATTTACTTCAAATATTTTTAAAGTAGATTATTTAATGAATTATTTTCCATTAAAAAATGGGGATAACTTATTTCCTTGTCCATTTCATTATAAGAGCACGCCTATATGTTTTTGAAAGTTTGACATGGACATTTCTCTCCTTCCGTCTCTTTCTATTGAAGTGGGCTTCAATAGTGACTTTGTGTTTGGTTTGTGATCCAACAAGCCGATGGAGGTGGGTGGGAGTGATAATCTCATTTTTGTGTGTTTTGTGGAGAGGATTTCTATACAAAGGTCATGTGGTTAATGATTTCTTTAGTTTATTTGTATAAAAAGCATGCCACAAATCATTTATATATAAAGTCCAATTTAAAACTTCAAGAACAAGTTTAAATCGTGATGATTAAAATGTTTGTCCTTTGAAAGAAAACTTAAGAACAAAGACATTCGAACTTTAAGATCTTAAAATTAGACGAGTATCATACCTTTTTTGTTATTATTTTTTTTTTCCATACCGATCTAATTTAATATCTTTTTAGGCCGACTCGATATTTCTTTTTTTTTTTCTTCCAATAAATTAGGGATGGAGGATTCAATTTATATTTTATGATAAAGTTATGTGTGAAATTACTAATAAATAATATCTGTAATCACCTCAATATTCAACTTTAAAACTATTGAAAATACACCAAATATATATATCCCACAAAAGTGAAGGATGAACAAAACGCGTTGGCACTTGTTCTAATCATCACTATGAGTTGTTTTAACCTAATTTACCTAAAGCCTTTGAAAATGTCCATTTGTCTTTGACACAACAACAGTGATGTAGCCCTTTTTATTTATTTATTTATTTATTTATTTATTTTATTTTATTTTTATTTTAAGAAACGTTGAGCTATTCTAATATCTTCGCTAGGTGTTTATGGAATTATTATAGTAGGTTGGTCTAGTAATTAGGGGGCGGCAATTTGGTTGCCTATGATATATGGACCAATAGGTCAAAAATGGGTTTGTGCCGTAGGTGTTGAACGATCTATTCTACATAGGTGTGGGCATACAAGGCTAGGAATTCATTAGAGTAGCACCTTATGATGTTCATGACCCATTGGAGCATGTACCAGTAGGTACCAGAGGAGATCGCTATGATCATTACTGTATCCGTATTAAAGAGATGTGATAAAATGTTTTCGGATCATTTTACAATGTCCTAATTGAATGCCAAGTGGCATGATCAAAGCTGACAATCATAAGATAAAGGCCTCTTTGAATCGTTTTAACCCATATTTATTTTTGGAAAAGCTCAAAATTCTACTTGAGCATCTAAATTTGGGTCACGACCAGCAAAAACTTCTCTAAAAAGACCATGTCAAATGTATGCAAATAAGGAAAGCAAAGTAAGTTTAAAAGTAAACCTACCCCTTGACTGCTATGGAAAATACCATCGGATTGAAAAGTAACACGATCTAATTCTCAAATGACTTCTCTTAAATCCGTTGATAAATATGTTTATTTTCAGGTTGAATGTAGAACGAGAATAGCACTCGATGGTTTTAACAAGGATAAAATTGTTGACAAAAAGTAGTTTTGGATAAAAGTTTTGAAAGAAGGAAAATCCAATACAAATTGGGTGACACGATCTGGTAAATGTTTTCATTTCTTACCATAATGTCTCTTAAAACCCTCATTTACCAAAGTCGTGCTAGATTTTATATAAAAATATAGTCTTATTAACAAAGGGTTTGAAATTATATATCTCAAACCTCTACTGTAAAAAAGTGAATACCGAAAGGTAACGTGAGACAAGTGAATATCCTCGTGTTGGAGCCACCGATGATAAACCCTAAACCTAAAAAAAAAAAAAAGGCAACGGTTGCAAAGTAAGAGATAGCTGAACTTTTTTTGTTTGTTTTGTTTTTTTTTTTTTAAGAAAAGAAAAAAAAAATATTCCAAGGTTTTCATAGGAAGGTTTTCTGTATGCAAGTAAAAATGGTTACAAGAAAGGCGGTAGAGAAATGTAATTGTTTGGCATATGCCAGTATCAGTCTGGAAAGATCATTTATAACATCAAAATACAAATTTCTGGCTAAGTAAAAAAAGAGAGTTCAATTTCCAACGTCTTTCACGAAATAAAGAAGAGAACCATCAATGGTGGATCGGTATTCCAATTCATTGCTATTAATTATCTCACAACGACGAAACGTGATCCTATATAAATATATCTAGATCTTGTATCTGATTCCGATATTTGTAACTATTTATTTAAAAACTTATAATAACTAATTGATTTATATATAACTTTCAACTTAAAATCTTATCGCATAAGTAAATAAAGGTTATATTAGAATCATCTTATTAATACGTTGTATTACAAAAAATTACAAGTATCGTCAATCATGTAAGAATAGTGTCGGATAACAGTTTCTACTTTTGTATTTATATATAATTTATACGATAGATAACAAATTGACAACTCTATAAAATAAAGTTATTTTATCATTTTTATGCATCTAAATTGACCATATTCTTTAGTATTTTACTTAATTTTAGGTTAATTTATTTTAATTTTGTATAATTTTGATTTAGACTAGTTTATTTTAATTTTGTGTAATTCCATTTAATTTTATTGAATTAGTTTAATATTGATTTTAATATGTTGCTACTCATCCCCCCCCCCCCCAAAAAAATAATTTTCTCATTTGTGTATGCTAGTTAGGTGAGAATGGACAAAAAGGGAATTTTAGATTCAAACTAGAGGTAAAAAAGGGTCATTAAAATGCCTATAAATGAGACAACATTTGAAATTAAGCCAGGATCATCCAGAGACTGAGACGTGTCCCGTTGTTGAAAGAAGCCGGATCACTTGCAGCATGTTCCACCAAGTTAGTGTGTACCTGCGGGTTTCATCCAACCTCGAGCCGCCACGTTTTGCCTGAAAAAGAAAAGGAAAAAAAAAAAAAGGGAGAAGAAAGAGTGTGTGTCACAGCTGGACACATTACTAACAGAAAGAAAAACAAAAAGAAAAGACGATAGGTCTGGGGGGAGGCGTGGAACAGAGGCCAAAAACCGAGAAGAAGAAAGGAGAAGAAAATGAAAAAGGAAAAAAAAAAAATAGAAAAATAGAAAAAAGCTAAAAAATAGAAGTGTAGGATTTTTAGGTTTAGGAATTAGATTCAACAAATTTGAAGGGAGATGACATTTGAAAAACAAAATGAGGAGATAAGAAATTGGTAAAAAACTTGAATCTGTGTGGAAACAATTATTGAGGTTGTCATTCATTTTCCTCATCTATTTTATTTTTGTAGATTTTTGTAGTTAGACGATGCTTAAACTCTTAATTTATTTAATTTTATAATTAATTTTATTTATGGGTTTTGTGTATTTTGTTGGTTCTAGGATTTGATTTAGCTCTACTTGAACTGTATTTTGATGATTTAGTTAATTGTTAATGAAATCTCTATTCAATTTATTTGTATTTTTTTATGCTTAATGCTTCTAATTTGTTGGGAGATGAATTAGTTGACTTGATTTATGAATTTTAATCCTCGGGAGAGATTAATTCATTTATCGGTTTGAGAAATATAATCTTAGTTATTGTTGAGTTTTGGAGATCGATGACACTGTGATAATCATAAAAGGGTGTGCTTAATGAATGCATTGGTAAACAAATTAGATAGGGATATTAATTTGGACACTTAAGCATATTATCTAATTTGACACTTGGAAGAGGTAGTGAGGTTAATTTCGAGCTATTAATTAATGAATTGATTGAAATTAGTTAGCAATTTATTAATAAGAAGAACATAGGAAGGATATGATGAAGTTAAGACCCTAGTACCTTATTTGTATGTGTTTTTTTTATTCATTTGGTCCTTTTATTTTACTTTATTTAGTTTAATTTGTATTTTCATTATTTTTCAATCGATCGTTCAAATAATTCTAGCGTTTATGAATTTCAGTAATTAACGTAAATTTAAATGCAATTCTCATGACATCGATAACCTTACAAATTATTTTATTACTTATGTAACTCGTATACTTAAGAGATTTCACGCAACACAAATAAATATGGCAACACAAATACAGGATATTATATGCTTGTTAAGAATCATATTTTGACATACAAATACAGGATAATATATAGTTGTTAAGAATCATATTTTACTATAAGAAGTTTTAGCCATTAATTAAATGCATCGCAGTGGAGCCCATACTTGTACAGTTGTATTGATATACATATATACATTCTTACGATGTGATCACCAACGGATAACACTCATGAATGACACTGGATACCAAGCACAGTTCATTCTGGAATGCACTAAAAACCATGACGTACATTAATGGCCAATTTATCTTGATTGATGAAAGAAGAACATACATATCACATATGTTTGCCACCGTTGATCGGTGGGCCCACATGCTGCAGTTGAAAAAAATTTTGGAGTCTACTTAAGAAGTGTGCTATAATCTGTACAGGATAACAAGCACCGTTTCTTTATTTTTTTTTTTTTTCATTTTATTTTTCTGAGAAAAAAGTTCGAGAATTAGACTACTGACCTTAGTACATTTTTCTTTAAAAAATAAATAAATAATAGAAATTAAAGAAAATAAATTCTAGAAGATCTAGAAAAAAAAGAAAAAAGGGAAGAAAGAAAGCAATTCTATATAAGATAAACGAATCTAAACTAAACTTGAATTCATTAATACATCTTAAAATTCTTTTCTTTCCAATTACGAAGCTTATAAACAATTTTCTTTCCTAAATCAGTAATTATAAGTTATTGAGTTTCTTCAATATATCCCGAGATCTTGACATCATAATCTCTACTTTTTGTTGAGTAAATGTAGAATTGTCGAGCTTTTTCCCTAACATGTCACTCATGGTGTTTAAAGCCTTTTCAATATCAATAGGTGAAGAGGGTACAAAAATAATTTGATTTTTGTTTTTGAATTTTTTAAATTTAATGAGTGTGAATTATCATGGTATATTTTCTTTGTATGTCATCGAGTGAACTCTTTAGAAGCTGATAAAAATATTTGATGAAGATGTATTGGATGATCTTATTGTTCAATGAAGAACACATCATCTTAACCCCATTGAATACGTCAACATTAATGGTTCTAACACTATATCAAGTACTAAATTGACAGAAAACAAGTTTTCACATTTAAAACCTCTTAAAAAAAACATCAAACAAATGAAAGTTTTATTATGACAGTTCCGTTATAGTAATCTTTTATCTCTATGTCAAGCACCGTTTGACATAGGTATAGTGATGAATATGATGGACTTCGAGATTCCGAGAGAGAGAGAGAGAGAGAGAGAGAGAGAGATTTTTCATGGGAAAGATAGGGCAGAAAATTGACAAGTGTCCCACCACCTGTAACATGCAGAACAAAGCTAAGCAACACGTATCGAGTATATACAACCTTTGGCTGTTGTATATAATAATATCCAATATTTCTCTCCTGGCTCTCCTATTAGAGGACACACTTGCATACTTAAAAGACTAGTCTAGTGTTCAAGAAGTGTTTGAAGTGGTGGGTGTTCATTATTAGTCTTTCAAGAAAGTTGAGGAAAAAAAAAAAAAAAAAACTTGAGTGTTGTTGGTTTGTGAATTGGAAAGAGAGAAAAAAAAAATGGCTCAGACGGTCGGAAGGAATATAGCAGCTCCATTGCTGTTTCTCAACTTGATTATGTACTTCATTGTTCTCGGTTTTGCTAGTTGGTGTCTCAACCACTTCATCAATGGCCAAACCAACCATCCTAGTAAGCTCTCTCTCTCTTTTACACCCATATATATTCCTACACACACACACACACACACACACACACACACACACATATATATATATGAGTATCACTTTATAAGACCTTTGCACGGCTTTACTGGTTAGAGATTTCTGCAGTAGACTATGAAAAGTCACTACTAGTAGTGTACTGTGTTTCAACCGAAGACCACTATTAGTTGTGTTCTACCTTTTTAACCGTCTAATCTGTATTAAAAATTGTCTGTTTTGAGTTTTTTTTTTTAATTTTTTTTTTTTATACAGTCTAATTTGTATTAAAAATTACCTGTTTTGTGTACTTTTTTATTTTGACATGATATGATTCTGTTCGGATTTAACGATTAGAAAAGTGTTATTTTATTTCATTTTTTTTCATCCTTTAAACTTGAAGAAGATACCTTTACGGATTCATCTTTTTAACTCAAGAAACATTGTGTACAAAAGATGTGGTTACCATATTCGTCATTTTCTGTCTTGCACCTAGAACTCAAAATAGTAAGCCAAACTTTTTGTTTTTGTTTTTTTTATGTTTGTTTGTTTGTTTGTTTTTGTTTTTGTTTTTTTTTTTTTTTTGGGGACCATTGTTTGTTGATGTTTCAGGTTTTGGAGGAAACGGTGCAACAACGTTCTTCCTGAACTTCGCCATACTGGCTGCTGTGCTCGGCATAGCCTCGAAATTCGCAGGTGGCAACCATATCAGGGCTTGGAGAAACGACAGCCTCGGGGCAGCCGCCGCCTCGGCACTCATTGCCTGGGCCATCACTACTCTAGCCTTCGGGTAATCACCCATATTTTAAGCCCTCAAATCTGTCTAAACCGTCAAATCTGTCTTTGCAATATTTGGTCAAATTTTGACTAAATTTAACGCTATGGAAGCGAGCCATATAAAACTAAGCGCCCATCCGGGAAGGTAGTTCAAATTATCAATTTAAATTAAAATTTTTATCCTTTTTTCAAAAAATTTTTTGTCTTTTTAAAATTTTTTTTTTATCTTATCTAAAAAGTCAATTACTATTACAATTAAAATATTTCAACTCAAACTAACGTATCAAACAAATCCTAATTTTTGATTAAATTTAACGTTCAGAAATAGTAGGCAGGCCACGGGCCATTGAAAGTTAGAGCTCCGATATTTAGTAACTAATCCTATGATACATGTTATGTTTCATAGGTTTGCTTGCAAGCAAATAAACATAGGAGGACATAGAGGGTGGAGACTGAGGGTGTTGGAGGCCTTTGTAATAATTCTGACCTTCACTCAGCTTGTATACGTGCTGATGCTTCACGCCGGCATGTTCAGCAGCAAGTACGGGCCCGGTTACCGGGACCCTGACTACGCCGTCAGAGAACGCGGATTAGAAGATCCCGGCCTCAAAGGTGGCACTGCAGCTCCAGGCACTAGGGTGGTTTAAATAAGACTGTCGTGGTTGCATGTGTGTGATATAATATATAAAATATATATCTATGTCTTTGTTATATGCGTTTCTATATTATTATGTCTTTGGTTGGTTTCTTTGTAAGTAAATTACATTTGACTGCTGGTTGTGTTGTGCATTATATCATGTTGTTTTGTGGAATGTTGGTCCTTTTTTAAAGATGTTTCAAGTGTATTCTGTGTGCTAATATGTGGCAATAACTTAAAAAGGGTTCGACGAACAAGCCTCTGCCAATGTCTCGTAGTTTCTTTATTTTTGTGGTTTTTTGGTTTTTGGAAAATTCATAATTATTAGATGAAAGTATTGAAGTAGTCGTGCGTGTAAAATTGATAACATCTTGAGAAAAACACACAAGACTGGGCTAAGGTTTTTGGGCTAAAAAAAAAAAAAAAAAAGAGCGTAGTCGATGTCAATTAATCTAAAGAAAAGGGTCTGTCCATCAATGAAATGAAAAGAAAAGATATGATAATCTAAGTTTCATTCAGTTCTTCATCGGTTGAAGAAGATGTAATTTTTAAGTTAAAATTAATTAGAAAGTTTATTGATTTTTCAGAAAAAAATAGATAAAATTTAATTTAATTAGAATTAAATTAGAACCCAAAACAAAGCTTTAATTTCTATCCTCATTTTTATTGTAATGGTTTTGGTTTTGCGTAGTTTATTGATCGGATGATTAACGAAAGAGGTCTGCCTATCGGTACAACAAAAAAGGATGAAATGGTCTTTTCATTGAAAAAGGCATGCCTATCAGTACAACACAAAAGGATCTTTTCATCGATATAATGAAAAGGGGTATTCAATGACGTCGTAAATATTTTGATAGTATGTTTTTGATGTTGTATAATTTATGATTGGCTTCCCATTTTAATTTAATTTTAATTAAATTATAATTTTTTATTTTTAGTTTTAGTTTTATTTTTTTAAGTTAATAAAATTTTTGATTATTTTTTGAAAATTCAATCGATTTTAGTTTAAAATTTTTACCTTCACTCACCTCAATCTATGGACTGAGCTCAAAACTTTTTTTATGACTTGCATTTTCTTTTGATTTAGTTTTTTTAATAATTCATTTCTTCCTGATTTAGTTTATAAATCTTAAAAAAATATATTTTTTCATCACATAAAAATATTTGATTTATAATTTTTAATATAATAATATTATTAAAGTTATTAAAATCGTGTAATATGATGAATGTATTGAATATTAAATATTGAATATTATATTTGACGGGAGTTATGAAATAAATTAAAAAAAGAAAGAAGTCGTAGCTTGAATCAAATGCAAGTTTATTAATGTGTCTGAGGAAAGGCATTATAACAAGTATTACGCCGTTGGTGATTTCCCAAAAAAAAAAAAAAAAAAAAAAGGGTATTACACCATCGGTGCGATGGAGAATGGGAAGATTGGGAGAAGTTAGAAAATTGGTCTTAAACAAAATCTAGTGGGAATTTGGAAACTTTTTGTTAGAACCAGGAATACTTAAAAAGAGAGCTAAATATACATGTTAAAACAAATGGGACGCAAAAACATTCTCTAATGCCATATGGTCCAACACCAACGCATAGGCTTTTGCTACAGGTGTATGTGGTATGTTACATGCAATTCAGATATATCTTTGATAAAAAAATTTTCAAGCCTGAAAAGGTGGGGTTTTGTCCTTTTCAGATTCCAGATTTATCTGCTCGAGAAACGTATTTAATAGTGCTTGTACCCTTTCTACCAGTGGCATGAATTTGGGTTGACACTATACAAATACACACACTCATATATATATATATATATATATTTACACACACACACACACACACATCTTGAAGTCACTTCTGGGGAAGCTTTTTACACATGCTCTCTGACGGGCTAAACATGGAAGTGCAGGTATAATATTTGTTCCCTTGGAATTATGTCATTAGAGGAAGGACAACGCGCCAACAAAAGCAACTTTTGGGACCAACCAAATAAGGGTGTTCCCCTACAGATTTGTTGGCACTTAACAGCTTATGTTTTCAGCCCCCAAAAAAAAAAAAAAAAAGTTTGCAGCATATGTAACATCGACGCAGTTTTACCACGAAAATCTAGTGGTATGTCAGTTTTTGTACGTTTTTAAATTTTTTATATACCACGTTGATAAAATTTATTAATAAAGTTTGAAACTAAGTGATAAAATACACACATAAAGTTTGAAAAATAAGTGATAACATATACACATAGGTATTTGAATGACAGTCATGAAAGTAAACATAAGGTAAAACTCATATAGGTACTGTTATTTTCATCGTTAAACTTTTCAACGGTATGATTTTTAAAAGTCCCTACTAAAATTCTGCAACAGGCAATGCAGAATCGCTTCCGGCTATAGATCAGATCAAAGAAAAGTTATACAAGAATCATGTCACGGTCTACATTTTAACTTGAAAGAAAGGAGAGCAGAAACTTTATGTAAAGGGAATAGGGAATTTGTTTTAGATTATAAGTTACCTATTATAAGTTACCTAATAAATAAAATTGTAATCAATCCAAACCTAATAGTACTTTTTTCACTTCAAAATAAGAACAAACAAGTCTCTTTTATAGAATTCATGCATGATTTTTACTTTGACAAAAAACAATTTATAATCAGCAGCACTACTGGGATAAGAACAACCAAATCATAAAAAGTGTTGTTTTTGAGCTCAGAAATAATAGAATTTTAGCATCGACTACTAAAAAACTGGGGAATGGAAAACTGTTGAGTAGATTATAAGATAAAAAGTAATTTTACACTTTCCCCTTGAGCTCTATTGTGCTGTTTATATCAAATCTAGTGAAACTAAGCGGAAAAATTGCAGAAAATGACGGTCAATGTTGATCGATCTCAAGCCGTATCTTCATTGACGAATCCTTCCTTGCGACCTTCAAATCCGGGCCTCATGAGCTTCTTTTCCCTCTTCGCAATCTTCCTCATCTTCTTATCATGTTTCTTTCCTGCTATATTTTCCGACCTCTTTTGCTGTCTCTCCGCTTTCATCTTCTGTGTGGTTTGAACCCTCTCCTTCCATCTTTGAGCATTCTTCTGTTGCCTCCTCTTCTCCTTCTGAATGCTCTGTTTCAACAACTTGGGATCGTCGTGAATCTTGATCCCGGCGGCTCTGCTCGTTGCAGCCTTCCACGAATGCTTCTTCGAGATAATGTCTCCTTTCTCTGGATCTTTCTTCGCTTCCTCCAACTTCTTTGCCCTCTCAAGCTCCTGCATTTTCGAAAACTTCTTCTTTTTCTTCTTCCCATACTCGTCTTCATTCCCGAGCTTAACATGACTGAATGTGAGCTCCTTTGAAGCTTCTATAACATCTTTCTCTACTTTGTCATCCGAATTACCAGCTTTAGCCTCCTTTTCTTTCGATTCGGTGTCCCTTTTGCGTTTCTTTTGCTCAATCCCTTTCTTATCATTTCTCTCATTCCTCTTGCTCGCTTTCTCTGAGCCTCCAGTGTTCCGAGTTGCCCGAAACTCTGCAATTCTGCGATGTAGCCGCTGTCTAAGCTCCTCATATGTCACCGACCTATTATCATCATCCAAACCGGCAAAATTAGGCCTAGTCTCTGTCTCATCATCGTCATCACTCGCATAATCTTGCTTCTCCTTTTCCAAACTCTGCTTCAACAAATCAAGGGTTGTTGTGGACGACTTCTCAGGATCCAAACGATTTCTTCGTGCTTTCTTAATGTTCTCCTTCGTCTCCTTCTTCGCTGAAGCTTTTTCAGCCTTGCTTAAACCCTGAAACCAGGGCTTGTCCTTGTCATCGGTGGGTAGATAGAACTTCGCCGGAATAAGCTCAACTAACTTGTCAAAGAATAAGGAATGCTGATGAATTATAGACTTTAAGTCAACAACTGGAACGGAATCCTTATCGACTTCCACATTCTTCTTCTTCATCTACACCAATATTTCAAAATTAAGACGAAAACACAAGATTTAGCACATGTTTGACATCAAGGTTTGGATTACAAAATACAACTCAATTCTTGTCTTTTTCTGACCAGTCAACCTCAGTTACGAAATAATTATTCGTGATAATTATTACAATTTTGTAATTCATACTTAAAAGTCCACAACTTTATATATACAAGTCCAAGTCCAAATGAGACAATTTTTTAAAAATTACACAAAATTTTGAGACAAAGGAAACAAGCTTCATATTGATATATATATATAAAATAAATACATATTTTTTTCATAACACATTTCAAAGTTCTACACTTTTTGACTCTAGCAATTTAACACCTCATGAAATGCACAACTTAATTCAAAACTAAATTCTACAATTCAAAGCATGCACACCATCGGACTAACATTAAGTTTCGAATTTCCTTTTTTCCCCGGAAACAAAACAGTATATCTTTATCAATTCTGTGTAACAATGATTATAATGATTATATATAGCTATAACAACATAGAATTTATCAACAATTTAGCATAAACAAAATATATTGGAAATTTTGTTTGCACATAAAAGAAGTACATCAACTGCAATCAAGAAACATTTTTTACATGAACAAAAGCTGAATTCATATACATATGTATGTATATATATATATATATATTTAAATGGAAGCTACGCAGATGATATCATATAACGAAGAATTATAAGCAGAAATCAAACAAAATCGTAATTGATTCGGAGAAAACTAAGTGCAATCTTTACCTTGACGACGGAATCGGCGAGCTGCCGCGCTGAGTGCGGTGGCGGTGGCGGAGAGGCGGCGGAGGTCTGACGGCGGAGCGGGAGGGTCGGAGGCGCGGGGGCTAGGGTTGAGGTGAGGAGGAATTGGGAGGGAGGAGCTGTGGCTTTTTGTTCAAAAACACCTTCCAAACGACAAAAAGATGTTGCGTGTTTTGGCCTTCATTATTTATTTATTTGTTTTATTTGCTTTTTTTTTTTTCAAGGATTTATTTATTAATTTTATCATCATCATCATCATCATTATTATTCTTGCATCTATGCCCCCTAAGAATTGTTTTTGCATCTATGCCCCCTCATAATCTTTGTGGTTTGATAAATTCTGCTTTAAACTTGTTTCTTTGCAGTTTAGTCTTTACAGTACCAAAAAAAAAAAAAAAAAAAAGGAAAAAAACTTGTTCTCTTATTTTAACACTTTCATTTATTTTGGGAGTAATTAAACACTTTAAATTTTTTTTTGGGGTTTTTTTATTTATAATTGTAGTCCATGAAATAGTTACAAAGTTCCTTGAAATTTAACTCTAGTTATCAGTTTGAGTTTTTTTATTTTTTATTTTATTTGAGGGAGTTAACAGTATGAGGAAAAAAAATTCAGGAATGAAAAATTATAAGGACCATTTAGGAGGACAATTGCAGACAGAGTTTTTAAGATATTTTGGTTGAAGTTAAGTTGAGTTTTGTAAATATACATTTGGTTAGGAAAAAAAATTATTTAAATTAAAAAAGTGTAAAATTTTTGAAATGTGTTAGGAAAAAAAATCAATATGCATCTTGTTTTATTTTTTTCAAAATTTTGTGTGATTTAAAAAATCATCTTATTATGATTTTAAATAATAAAGTTATAGACTTTTAAATTTGATTTTTTTTTTGAGATTTTTTTTACTTAAAAGTTTTTAAAAGAGATTTATAAAGATGCGAATAATAAAAAATAATTTTGAATTAAAGAAAAAAAAACTTTGAAAATGTGTGTCGGAGAAATCCCCAGGCGGGCCCTAAAATTACCCAAAAAATAAAAAATAAAAAATCGAGGGGCACGGGTGCTAAAATCCCCTGGCCCCATGTAAAAATAACATGTCGTAGACTTCTTTTTTATTTTTTGGGTTAGAAGTCGTAGACTTGTACTTTTCTTTTATTTATTTATTTATTTTTTTAATTAAGAGTCATAGGCTTGAACTTACATTATTGAAAAGTCCGAAACGACATGTGGTTTTCTAATATAGCCGGGTTACATATGATATAGTCATGTTTGGGTGTATGACTTTTTTTTTTATTTTTAACATTGATTCTCACTTATTAAACAAAAAATAAAAACACTTTTAAATTTTGAATTTTGAATCTAGAAGTTCCTATTCAAATCTTTCCCTTTCCACCTATTGAGTTAGTTCAATAAGAAACAATTTTATGTTGTTTGAATCTAGATCTGCTGTTTTATTTTCCTGTCCTAATAACTGTTATCTTAATAGTGTTTTAACAACTTATTAATTTATTCAAGAACTTTAATAGTTAGTCTTTTTTAATGTAGTTAAATTTTTAATTCAACACTATTGAAGGTAACCAATGAGATATAAAATTTGAGACATCAAATCTTAATTATTCTTATAACCAAATCCAATTTTCATTTATCATAGTAACAAAACGTTGTAAACTTTTTTTTTTTTTTGTTTATTTTTGGTGAAGACTTGGCAATATTATGTATACACATTTCAAATAGATATATATATATATATATAACGTATTTGTTGTTTTTTTTTAATATTTTACCTAGGACTCGTAAAATTTATTAATCCAAAGGAAAGTCTCTTGTCGTTTGTGTGTTTACTGGATTTAAAAAGGCCTTTTTTTTTTTTTTTTTTTTTTTGTATGTATGCATATTCTAGTAGAAATTTCACATCTAACTTTATCAGAAGGTGAATAATTCGAGTCTCCTTTTTTTTTTTTTTGTTTTACTGACACTAACAAAAACTTCATTTATTTCCATTTGATTTTGATCTTTTTAATTCAATAAATAACATTTTCTTTTTAAATGAGTTTTCAAAATTTTAAACCTCTATTAATAGCCTCGTTGTAAAGTTGCCAAAATATATATTTTGCAATTTACTACAATATTCATAGTAAAAAAAGAAAAACTCTTTTTAGTATTTGCAGCAATTTAAAGAATTATATTAAATTACAAGAACATATATTCAGAGCCAAAAAAAAAAAAAAAAAAAAACTTATAAACTAATGGGAATAATTTTGCCTCGAATATTTTTATTTTTATTTATTTTTTTTGCTTAAAATGACAAACAATTTAACCTCAATCCTGTAATCTTGATCCTTAAATTAAACATACTCAATGTTTTTTTGCGTTCCTAGATCCCCGTCGGCCTGAAATCCACTAACACACATCTTTAGACTTTTTTTTTTCTCTCTTTTTCCTCTTTTTCCTTCATTTTTCCCTCTAAATTTGAATTTATGATTGGGCTACATTAATTTTAAGGGCTCGTTTGCGAAGACATCTGAAGATGATATTTTGAAAGTTGAGTTGGAAATGTGTATTTGTAAGGGGAAAACTTTTAAAAAAATTATGTGACAATACAAAAATTTGAAATGTGTGAAAAAATATAAATATATAAATACAAAATAGATCTTATCTTGTGCGTCTCGACGATATGAGCATTTTGATATAAAAACATCTTTTTTTGATTTAAAATAAGAAAGTTGTGAAGATTTAAAATAAGAAAGTTATAGATTTTTAAAATTTAAGTTTTTTTTTTAAATAGGAAGAGAAAGAAAAAATTTGATGTATAATATGAATTTTATCACGTGAACATCTGCCTTCAAACGGCCTTTAAAGGCCCAAGGTTTCAAAGACTAATGACGCAGGTAGTAAAGAGACAAAGAAGTAAGTTCATTTGGCAATCATTCCATTCCATTCCAAACTTATAAGGTGTTTGGCTCCTCATTTTAAACCACTCATCTTAAATTTTTTTTTCTTTTTCTCAAAAGTTTTTTTTTCCAAAATTTTTTTGTCTTTTCTGAAATTCAAAAAATTTACTATTGAACTTAAAATCTCACTCAAACTACTCCACAACACCCCTTATTTTAAACTTTTTTTTTAATCTTTTTTCTAAGAAGTTTTTGTCTTTTTCCCAAAAAATTTTTTGTCTTTTCTGAAAATTCAAAAAAATTTACTATTACAACTAAAATATTTCAACTCAAACTAACCAACCAAACTCACATTTTTCTATTTTTATTTTTTTACATAAACAATTGAAATAAAGGGGGAAAGCGGGAAAGAAGTAGTAAAGGGTGAAAGAAGTAACGATACAAGTAGTGAAGGGAGGAAGAAGTAAATATCATTTTTTAAAAACTAAATAACACTTTTATTTGATTTACTTCTTATGAATATATTATTTACTTCACAAATTCAGTAGGTAAATTTTCTATTTATTTAATAAATTTGCTATCTAACTCAAATATTTTAAGAAATTACTATCTATTTTAATTATTTGCATATATATATATGTATGTATTTACTACAATTTCTAAGTAATAAATGGTTACTATTAAATTTGATAGTGACTCGAGAGATATTATTGTTTCAACTAAATTTTAATTTAAAAATTTGAGAAACCAATAAATAATAAAATCATGTCGTAATATTTATGTATTTACATTCATATTTTACTTTAATTTATTTTATGTTTTTTTTCGACTGTAGTCACATAAAATTATCCCAATGATGTTCGACTGTTCCCCGCCGAACCCATGCTCCCCTCGCACACCGTCGCCGTCACAGACCCAATGGTGGACCAACCCCCCCGGGGCGCCGCAGCACCCAAATTTGTTTTCTTTTATGTTTTAAGGTTTTATTTTATTTTATTTTATTTTTTTGCTTTCTGAAATATGTTTTTATGGTTTGTGTTTTAACTAATTTTTATTTTAAATATTATTTTATAGCAAAAAAATTATTTTGTTTTTTTTTTTTTTACCAAAATACCCCCTAATTTAAGACATGTGCAGCTCACATAAGAAAAAGCCATCTCTTTTAAAACCACTGTTAGGGTTTTTACCCTTTTTAAGAGTTTGGAGACCTTTTGATAAAATATTATATATATATATATATATATACATATTTAAGGATCAATCAACACCTTTCCTAAAAGTTCAAGGACCACAGGAACAATGTACCCATTATTTAAATATCATAAGTTTGTTTTAGCTTATTTTTTCTAAGTATTTAAATACTATAAATTTTATGAGTTTCAAAGTATAATAATGATTTAAAAAAGTAGAATAGGATATGGATGCTATTGAATCGAATTGAGTGAAACTTTAATTATAATGAATTAAGAGAAAACTAACCAAGATATTAGAAAACCAGAGATAAAATTGACTGAGAAGAACTTGAATTTTTTCTCTATGACCCCCCTTTATATAGGGCTTGGAGATGGCTTGGCTTTCATTTCTTTCCTACGTGAGATAAGAAATTTTTCCTCGTATTTTTCGTACTTCGTTGGTGTATTTCAAAAGTCAATTTCTCATTCATCTATGCATCATTTTGAGCCCATGAAAAATACAAAATTCGTAGAGGAGAACAAGAATCCACTTAGATCTGTTACTAACACATAATGGATCTCACTCAAAAATTAAACGTCAAAATGGGTTTTCCAAGCCATTTTTCCAAACAAATTGTTTGACGGATATAGTATAGTAGAAATTTCATATCAGTCTTTATCTTTTAAGATCACACTTTTTTTATTTCTTTTCTCGCCCAAAAATTTGTGATAAATTCGGAATTTACCCGAGACATAGATCTAGAGAAGATTACTGTGGTTGCATTTGATAAGCATTATTGTTTGGATTTTTTTTCTCCCTTCTTTGGGTAAAATTACAAGCAATGTTTATCATAAGCTTGCATATAAATGGGGTTCTTGAAGCGAAAAATGTACCCAATTTTCATCAAGCAATAGAGAAAGTTGAAGTGAATGGAAGAAGATTATAGAAGAACACCAAGGAAAATAACAAAATTAGGCCATCTCTTTTGAAAGTAATCAGCAACATGATGGAGCGCATTAATTGTGTTCCATATCCACATTAAAGCAATGAAAATGAAATATGCCAACCATAACCATTAGGGAGGAAAAAACGTGAAATAATATATGGTTTTATATTCATTTTGTACAATTAATACAAATAGTCAATTTAGTGCTAATAATCAATTTTCTGTTATATAAGCAGAAGAAATTAGATAATTCAATTTTCAGCAATGTGCTATGTGAATTTGGAAACATTCTAGAAATTTATTACAATAATCAAAATTTCACAAGGACCAAGTAATTCATCCACTTCATGGGAAATCCCATGGATCGAAACACCCCTTTGTTTTGTTGTCCATATTATTGCAGCCAAGATACACATATAATTTTCCCCAAAAAAAAAAAAAAAGATAATCACGTATAATAATGCTAAGTTTTATAGCATGATGAAGAAGAAATTTATGTTAGAGAAAACTAGAGAGTATTCTAAACAAGGTTTCTATATCTCTATGCATGGAAAAGGAATAGTTGAAACTGAGGAAGCCAATAAAATTTTTAAGCTACGTTTTATCATGTAAAATAATGCATGTTTCTAAATATTAAATCTGATTAAAATCATATTAAGATCTAAAATATATACAAAATTAACTGAATCTAATAAAAAAAAATATGATGGTTTAAAACAAATATATTATAGATAGGGGGTATTAACTTTTTCATACCCTCAAAGAATTATCATGTATTGTATCATTTTGTATTATATTTTTATTTTTCTTTTTGAAAGGTTATTTTTTTCTGTAACAATATTGGTTATTGTGTAATACATTATAGAATTAAGTTGTATTGTTTTGAATTATTTTTTAGAGAGAAATTTTTTTTTTTTTTTATAACGGTGGTTACAGCACAGCACATCAAATAATCTATTTTTATGTAAATAATGAGAGAATAGAACTGAGGTTAGAGAAATATTCGTTAAGTTGTGAAGTCTACGTGATGTCCTCCGTAGAAATGCCCAATGTAAAAACACCTTATGTAGAGGCATGGTATGTTGGGGTTATTTTGAAGTTTTAATACTTGTAATATCATTTGCCTTAGTTTTTCTTTAGAAATATGACCGCTATCATTAGGGATTATCATTAGAAATGTTAGTGTGCGAGTTTCTCTTGTAAATTTCTTGTTTATCATAACAAATTACTGTAACAAAAACGGCACATAGTTTCATATTGAGGTGAATCTATTAAAAAATTCCATGTTTGAAATGTTTGTTTTCTTTGACTAATTTTCTTACTTTTGAGGGTATAAAATAAGGACGCCAATTCTTAACAATCTAATACATTGACCCAACTAAGTTGGCATCCATCCGGCGACCACTCAAGTAATACATTATAGGGTCGATAATTTCAACATCTTTTCAGAAAAAAAAAAAACTTTGTGATGATGCTAGAAAGGTAAACAAACAATACAACAAGCACATAATGGGGGGTGAGGAGAGACTTGATCAATATTGATGGCAATGTGTGCCTACCCAAGCGTGTGACAAGCGTGTTAGAAAGGAAAGAGATCAGAAGACTAATAATATGAAATCCAAAAGGCTATACATATTATGTTGTATGACTGAACCAAAAATAGACCATAATCCAAATCCTTGGAACTTAGAATGGTCAAAAAGTAGTTTGCTTAGAAAAGGTGTTTGCATTTATTTATTTATATTTTTTTGGGGTTAAAGTAAAGAGAAAGTACTTTTGATTGAAACAAGGCACTTCAAATGAGCAAAAGATAAGGATTAGTAGAAGGATTAGTAGGGCAATTAACAAATATATCTGTAGGAGTTTTTGGTACTTTATGATATCATTTATGCTGAAGTAAAACCCGACATAAGCTGAATTTAGTCGGTCGTAGTGCCTTACAACCATAAGCAATTAGTAATTAGTAGTTTAGTACCAAAGTTAAGTTAGACGACAACAAGTTTGGTTAATACTTTCCAACAAAAAGTTTTTGACGTCGATACCTTCAGGATATATAGACTGCTAGTTCGTGAGTTTATCTCACATTATGAAGTTACTGTATTGTTATAGTATATATGGATGGATCGGATTCCCCTCTTTCTTTTAACTAATTTTTGAGGATAAGTTCTACACAAATCCATTTAACATGGTATGAAGCTAGATTATGCAACGAAGTCCTAAAGCTAACTTTTGGGGAAAACTGAAAAAGAGGAAAAAGTACTACATTATTTAGCTTTTTTGGTAGTATTTTTCTTTTCTTTTCTTTTTTTCTTTTTTTTCCCTGTTTGAAAAAGATTTTTTGGGTAAGGTATGTTATATAATACTCGTTTATGAATGTCAAATCTAAATAAAATACATTAAAATGAAAGAAATACAAAAATTATTCGCAACATCTAATAAAGATATATGATAGTTTAAAACATTGTGCAACTGATACTAAATAATTTTCATTCTTTTTATAAGGAAAAAAGAAAAGAAGAGAAAAGAATAGCAGAGAGATGATACCCTAATGCTACTAAAAATTCTTTTTTTTTTTTTTCCATAGTCTGAAATTTCGAATTCTAACTTTTTCCATAGTCAATTTTGAAAATTTATTTGGAAAAATACGCATCTTTGTTCATTCCATCTATTATTTTTGCTTAAAAAGAAGAATATACCTTAATGAATTTGAAGGAAAATCCAGCCAATACACAAGTATATATGTGTTTGTGTTGATTTATATCGATTGAACATTTAAGGGAATAAAATCTAGCAATTAAATTCGACTTATAATATACTCAATTAGGTTAAGCCGAAAGTTGATTGCATGATTAAAAAAAAAAAAGAGCACAACAATGTTGGATGCAAACATTGTGCGTACGTCATATGTATAGTTTTATCGAGTAATAATATTAAATTAAGAGGCACCAATGGTCATGTGTTTTTGCAGTTGGTAGGAGCAAAAATTAAGGATATTTGTGGAAGGTATGGTCAAAGAGAAAAATGAGAATGAATTTGATCCATCCGATTTGCACTTTGGTGTTGAAGTCTTGCGTCTATCATCAATCTCATCTTTTTGATTTGATTACTTTTTACCGGCCTAGATAGCTACGGTCAACGCCATTGACTTGGAGTCAAACATTTAAACCCAATTCCAAACATGGTTCATATGTTTCTGCTCTACAGCCTGATTATCACTAATCTTGCATGTTGTTTTAAATATCGGCCCCCTCAAAAATATCTTTCTTCAAGAGGGTTTTTCTGTATTTAACCAGTCGCTTAATGCTTTTTCAGATGTTGGATGAAGGTTTTAAAGTCTTGGATAGTTAGAACTTTTTCGTTATCGAATCCCTGCGTGATCAAAATAGTTTAAATTTCGAGTGTTAATTCAAGTGTGATGAATTACAAGTATAGCATGATTAAAAAAGACTAGTTTGTATAATGCCTTTTCAGTTTTTGGATGATGATTTATAAAGATCTGGATCTTAGATTTTTTTTTTTTTTAATAAAAATAGTTTAAATTTTGAGTAATTCAACTTATGATAGATAGTATGCATTGTTTGATCATTTAAAAAAAAAAAAAAAAAAACCTAGTCATACCCAATTTCTGGACTCAAAAAAGCTTTATGTTTTATTTGGTAACAAAGTTTAACTCTAACTAAACTGTACCTTTTCATATCAATTTTTATCTTTTTCTGAAAAGTCAACAGAGTTTATAACTATTTTTTAAAAAGTCAACTCAACTCAACTCAAACTTAAAAATTTCATCTCAACTCAAACTCAACTCATTCACCAAACAGACCCTTAGTCAGCTGATGTTATTTCATATGTTAGATTATTTACAAAGAACTAGAACTTCGAATTTCTTTTTGTTGGGTCTCACAAGATAAAAAATAATTTAAATTTCGAGTAATTCAACGCGTGATGAATCACACACACGTTCTGATTAGAGAAAGACTAGTTACACCGTAATTCTGCCCTAAAAGAAGCTACTTATAGTTTCCTGCGTTTTTGGCGATTTTACGCAGTGTAAACTTTTTAAGGCGCACATGAAATATATTCTTTCCTAAGTGCTTTTCCACCTAACATATATGCCTATGTATAGAGCAATATAGCATGTTTTAATCTCTCATACACAGTGAAAATTAGACACGTTAATCAAAAAGATAATTTAGATTTTTTCTAATAAAATAGAGGTGAAAATCAATCTTATCTATGGAAGTATTATATCATTAGCTCTGCACTTTTAAGTTTCTTTTGATAAATTTATTCTGCACTCAGTTGAGAGATTGAGAATACTATATATATGATACTTAAAAAATTAATATTCTGATTAATATTCTAATAATTAGAATATTTGAGGCAAAAGAACTTAGAGAGAGAAGAAAAAAACATTTCCCTTTTTCATAAAGGGTAGGATTGTATCAGCAGAATACTTGAAAACAAAGAACATACTTTAATTTTTATAAGCTTTACTTTAAGCAAACCGACTGTGCTTTCATAATTCCTTATTTTTTGGGTTTTGGAAGTACTTTCCTTCTTTAGTGCTTCCATTTTTTTTTTTTTTTGTTAGTAGTGTTTTTCCTATTCTTTTCCCCTTCTTAAATTAATGAAAGATCCTTTTTCGATAGAATCTCATATTAACGGTACATATTTTTTACTATTAGATCTAATCAAAATTCTATGGAAGTCAAAATCTATATTTAAGATAGACAATATTTGATATAGAACTTACAATTAAAAATCCGAATTCCACGGGTAGAACTTTTTTTCATGTCCTACAACCATAAAAATCTCCGTGTATGAAAGTTTTTTGCAGGATGAAGCCATCTATGGTTGAGTGGAGACGGATTATTTTAAAAAAAAAATCTTTATGAACTTTATAATTTTTCTCGTTTTACTCCAATTAAATTATATCCTTACAAGAAACGTCTTTATTGGAATAATATACTGATTCTGTGCTGGCTTCCTGTGTGAGTGAAAGAGACTGCACCAACTTTGTCCCCAAGCTATATTAAAAAAATATATATAGAAAACAAGATACAAAAGAAAAAGTATCTTTAATTATCATCATAAACAAGAGGAAAGATTGGCGTGAGGCAACCCAGTTAGGTGTTAAACTGTTATAGATTAACCCAAAGCCGCACTAAAGCTGGCCAAAGCTAGTTTGTAAACTATTCCTCTTCTGTTACACCCTCCAATTCTATTTGTACAGCAAAGTCTTATAATTATGAGCTTAAAGCCTATGAAAATTATAGACCAAGGTAAGAAACAAAAAGTTAATCCAATCACCAAAAATATCAATGTTCAAATTAGCCATTATAAACAAATTAGTTAAAGTCTAGTCCGTTATGATAAAGACTAGTCCATTGAATCAACTTTTTATCAGTCTCATCTATATATGACCTAAAGCAGTTCACGTCTCATGACGTAAATATTTGTGTGAACATTTATGGATCAGACTATTAAAAAGTTAATCTCATGACTAAAACAATATTATGGACTAATAAAGTAAAAAGTGCAATTCATATAGTAAGTTAGGCCATTTATATTTTTATGACAGCACGTAAAAAAATTCACTACTAGTAGGGTTGTTTTTGCAGTCATCATATTTGTATCAAAAGTAGTATGTTTTGTATAAACATACTTATTTCTGATTTTTACGTGATTTTTGTCAAATCTAATGATAAAAACGTACACTATTAATATGAGGTCTTATCCTAATTTTAAAAAAAAATAAAAACATAAATAAAAATAACATATTTGAGCACGTACGCTAAAGGGGATTTGTCTTCGATCCTTCACGAAGAATTAACTTATACTGTTTTACGTGTAAAAAAAAAAAAAAAAAAAGAATGGGTAACATGATGTATATTGTCTCAAATAGTACCTTTATAAAGAATGAAACTTTGTTTTCCCATAATATTGAAATGTCATTTTATATCTTTTATTATTTCTACATGTCATATATAAGACTGATTTTTCGTCATGAACTAAACCTTTACCTAAAACAAATAAATTAATGTCAGTTCCACCATGACAAGGACTATCTAGCAATATACATGATTCGCATGCTTATCTTAATAGCTGTAAAGATTTTATTTTAATAAATATATATTAATATATGTATAAAATATGTTCTCTCAAGTGCCACCTGGGATTCAACTACGCAGACAAAAATCTTGACCACAAAACTAAAATTTCTGCAAGACCAAATATATATTTGCTTTGATCTTGCAGATCAGAAATCATACTTTTAGCATTTTCCTAAACATACTTCAACAATAAACAAGTTAACAAGATATACGAACATCTTTTTTTTTTTTTTAATCACCCTTGTTGAAGCTATATATGGATGAGTTTGGCTGCAAAAGAAAAAACTATATTAACATTATATATATATATATGTATATATGTATAAGATTTGGATATGCATTTGTCACACAACCTTAGTAAAAAAAAAGGGGTTAACCAATTGAGTGCTTGTACTCTCATTGCACAGCCGGAGAAAGCAAGATAACACAAATCTTACTCAGGCCAAAAAGAAAAAGTAGCTTTAGAAAAAGAACCTGTATTTTACAATTAGTTTTAAGGAAGTTTATATAATAATATTATATCACAGCTGACGCCATAGAAAGATCACTACATAAGATCATAGTTTAACCTCATTTGAGAGGTTAATTACAATAATCAGACAGAAAACAAGGACCAAAACTTGGATTAGTTCGGAGAAAGGGGGTGTCTGGTTCCACCACATGCCAACTAGTTATTGGCTGCGGTTATCACGCACACGAACATGATAACATGACATGTCGGGTAATGGCGAATAATTTCTAATTAAGTTGAGAAGAAAGTGGAAAAATCTACAAGAAAGGGAAATTCAGCATGTGATTCAGAACACATAATATTTATCAAAACATAAACCTAATTTTCATATCTTAAACTGAAAACACACTATTTTTCTCACTCAAGTTTCTAGCACTATTTACAAAGTTTTGCAATATTTTTATTTTCTTAGCCTGAAGTCTCTCAAGGGATTTGATTATAACTAGATTTATTTTCAGTTCTTGAAGTGCAAGAGGACAAGATACATATGAGTTTGAAATCCTTAAAAATAAATTAAAAAGAAACACTAAGCATATATATATATATATATATATATTCGATGATCATGTTTTTTTATCATTCGTGGTTACCATCCAAATTATAATTAATACATACCTTATTATTAATTATCAAAAATGTAACTATCCAATTTATTACGGCCATAAAATAATAAAAAAAAAAAAAAAAAAAAAAAAAAAAGCAAATTACATAAAATAATACCTACTGATGTATATTTGAGTAACTGTTGAAACTGTATCCCGATAAGAAATTAATTAAGCATGTATGATTATAAGAATTGAAAAGTAGGGCACGAAGCAAATTACATAGATTCTATATATCAATGAATCCTATTTGATTTTATCGCTTTAGGAAGCAAATCTTCAATTGTGATACACAATAATATGTGTTAAGTTCATGTGATCATATAATTATAGTATCTAATCAAATTCCATCCAAATAAACTACATAAAGTTAGCATATTAACATTGGCTATCTTCCTTAGTGAGACTCCTACTCAACAAAAAATTAATGACGAAAATGAGCTTCTCAATAAAGTGATCCATGAATAAGACAATAGACTCCGTGTCCATGGCCAGCTAAAAAACAAATCTAAGGGGAGATAAAATATAATCACTCACCAAATTCCACACGTATCATTGAATTAACTCATGTTTGTAAACAATATACTTTAAAATTAAATCTATATATAATATATATTTATATATATCTTTCTAGAAACTCGTATTGGAGCATGTAATGCCACAACATTTTCTTCACCAATAAGCAAAAAAAATAAAAAAATAAAAATAAAAGTGTTAATGAGTTAAAAAGAGAAATGGTACTTCTAACCCCACATCATCTCCAAAATTTTATCCTAATCTGCTGTGAAAAAGACATCCAAAAATAAAATAAAGAGGAAAAACAAGGAGATTTTTTCCCCCCTGGCTAGCTTTTGAAGCCACACATACATGCTTAGCTGTTAAACAAAGTTTAAGCAAAAACAATTGTTATATGGTCTCACTTTTCTTGATTATCCGTACTAAACAAGGATTAGTAGTATCCAGTACAAATTAATACTTTATTCTGGGAAATCTGAAATGATACTATGACAGACAAATTAATGAGTTCTTCATGCAACTAGGCTTGGTGGCCTCAAATAGTTCTACAAAAACCAAAATTTGATCACTAATTTTGCAAGAAGACAAAGAGCAAATTAGTAGTAAATTTGGTCACCCATTTTGCATGTTTTTGTTTTTGTCTTTGTTTATGAACTTCATGTTATACATAGACAGCAAAAATAAATAAAGAAATATATAAATAAATAGTAAAAAAGATAAAAAAAAATGATTGGTCAAGTAAATTATCTCCTTCACTAAAGTCTGGAATTAAAGGGTAAATTAGCATCACACCATAGCAAGCCCACTTAGGCTTAAAAAAAAAAAAAAAAAAAAAGAATTTAGCATGCATAGAAAATCCATGCCTCTTGTTGTCACAAAGCATTACCATTTTAAATAATAATAATAGGAATAGAGTACACGTGTCCCTTATTGACGCTTCACAAGCCATCAACACCCTTCAATATTTTAATACCCCCAATACCCAAAAATGGTATCCAACAAATCATATTTTATTAAGATTTTTGGAGGATTACATGTGGCAATCGCCTTAATCAGCAAGCAAATCCAACACCTGCTGAAAACCCATTGGTCCTCTTGTAATTTTCACCTAAAAAAAAAAAAAAAAATACCACCACCCACTTAATTTCATATTTTTTTAATATCATATATATGTGCATTTTCTTAGGCTATGCTATAGGGCTATTAACAAAAAGAACTCGTAGTGACCCAAATGCACAAAAATGTTAGCTAATACGTGGCATCATATCATATGGATTCCAATTTCTCTTTTGTCTCACCGTAGCATCTTACAAATTTAATACTAATAGATTTTGGATCCTTTGTTAACTCATGTCACCTAATGTCTTGGCAGATTTTTTTGATTCCCTGAATGGCCATACGAGAATCAAATTTTTGTCTTGTGAATCTTCACCCCTTCTAAGCCGCTTGATTGAAAGTTCTAATGCAAAGATCGACGGATCAACGACTCGGGTTCTTACAACACGACACGCGCTAATAAAGTTGTTAAAACACTAGCACTTGGACACCACGGGAAAAAGGAAGAATGTGCCGAGCATGTTTTGGTCATTTCAACAACTAGGGGCATTGGTGATGGAATTCGAAAGATCACCCGTACCTTAAAACAGTAGAAAGCATAGAGGGATGATTTGAAAACGACAGCAAAATGACTGATGGGAAAAAGCTTAGCCTTTGGTGCCAATATAAATATGCAACAAACACTCCCAAAGATTGCCATAGAATTTGGAAGACAAAAAGAGAGGAAAAAAAAAACTCTCTTTACCCAAGCATTACATACATAAAAGCCTCTTTCTTTGTGTCTTTACCTTTGCTTTTACTTCATGTATTGGGGGTCAATGTCTGGTCATATGGGTTGGGCTATAATAGAAGATGAAGGTTGGAGGAAAGGACCTTGGACTGCCGAGGAAGACAGATTGCTCATTGAGTATGTCAGACTTCATGGAGAAGGCCGATGGAACTCCGTCGCTAGACTTGCAGGTAATCCAAGCATATACACTAAACTAGTCATATATGTTTGTATGTATATGCCGAATATAGAAATTAGACCCTTTTAAGAGTTGTTATCGTCAAGAATCACACCAAAACATAGACAAAACAAGAAACAAAATACAGAAATATAGCAAATGATGGGCAGTCCAACGACTGCAACTTGGACTTTTAATGGCTCTTACAAAAAATCTATAGCTAGTTGCAAAAGTTTGTTTGTTGCTTATTTTTAACATATGGTTTTTTTTTTTTTTTTTTTTGTTGCTTATGCAGGACTGAAAAGGAATGGAAAGAGCTGTAGATTGAGGTGGGTGAATTATTTGAGGCCTGACCTGAAGAGGGGACAAATAACTCCACATGAAGAGAGCATAATTCTGGAGCTTCATGCTAGGTGGGGAAACAGGTAAGCATGTGTTAATATTGTCTAACTATATACCTTTGTTTGTTCGTCATGACAAAGTGAGCTTGAAAGGCAAGTGCTAAAATATTACCATGTTTTCAGATGGTCGACAATCGCGAGAAGCTTGCCGGGAAGAACCGACAACGAGATCAAGAACTACTGGCGAACCCATTTCAAGAAGAAGCAAGCGAAAGCTGCTTCCGATGCCTCTGAGAAGGCGAAAGCCCGCCTCTTAAAGAGGCAGCAATTCCATCACCAACAACAGCTTCAACAACAACAGCAGCAGCAGCAGCAGCAACAGCAACAACAACAACATGTTCAACAACAATACCAACAGCAGTTACAGCTGAACCAAATGGACTTGAAAAGGATCATGGCTTTGCTGGAAGAAAACGAGCACAAGTACTCAACGCAACCCGCGCCTCAAGTCAGGGCGGAAATGGCCGTTGCGGCATATCCACAAACAGTTGATGAGCAGAACTTCCTCTACTCCATGCTCAACGTCAACAGCAATGTGTCTCCTGTGCCTGAGGCCCCCATTAACGAGGACACTCTCTGGGATTATGGGCTATGGAACATGGAAGATTTCCATGGCGGTAACAACATTAGCTCCGCCTGTTTCACTACCAAAGCATGCAGAATCTGGTGATGCCCTTTTGCCAAGTTTCATCAAGATCACTACTTATTTTTAACTTTCTGAAGCCTAATATTACTATTGGGAAAGGAAAAAAAAAACCCCCAAAAAAAAAAAAAAAAAAAAAAAAGGACAGGCTCTAATAAGTCAGGAGCTTCGGATTATGTGATTTGCAATATTTTGTGTGAAAAATCAACGGGTTGTGAATGATACAATCCGGTAAAAAATAGATGTTAGTACTTCTAATTATGTCATGTATTTCAATAAATTTGTCCAATTTTGCATGGAAAAAGTAATGTATCTTCAGATTCCAACGATTTTTAACAAATTTTCGGTTGTTATTATTTAGACTTGTCCTTATTTACTTTTTAAACCACGCTTGCATGAGGATTTTACCGCTCTAGACCTCGAGATAAGATTTTCTTCTATTTTTCACTTTTCTTTTTGCCTGTGACTATTGTTTTACCCCATCTTTTTCTCTAAAATCAATAATTTTACAGCAGGAAAAAAAAAAATTTTTTTTTTCCTCCGAGTAGGAACCACTTTTGCAACAACGTGTTTCTGATTATGGCATTTTATTAAAGTCACATATTAATTATTATCAAACAATTCAAAACTAATCGTTGCCGATAAGATTTTTTTCTTGGAAAATTATAATAAATAACTTTTTTTTTTAGCGTAAATACTAAATTAGTTTTAAAATTTTTAACATAAATAAAAAATTTTCTAGTTCAATGAAAATTTTATTTGGTAAATAGGAAATTTATTGAGTAAGTAACATTATACAACATAACTAAATCATTTACTTGATAAAATTTTAGAAATAATTACACAAAAGGTCCATCTTTAGAGTCCTATTTTGAAAGATGTTAATTTTTCAATAATATTATGTATATATCTATTTTTTAAGAGATAAATATATGTAGTACCTATTTTGTCATTTTTACTATAATTTACATCATTTTATTTTTATTCAAATTATTTTATTTTATTTTTATTTTATTTTTTGATTTTAATGATGAGTATTTATTGCTGATAAATGTAAATTATCTTTAATAAACCAAAATTAGTTTTAACATCAAATTAATTATAATAAATATAAAATATTTACTATAAAGATGATGATTCATACTAAATAATAAACACAACACAAAATATTAACGATAAAGATTTATGAATATTCGAACTTTTCTTATAAAAAACCAATGAATTCTTAATGAAAAAACCTATTTGTTTATATAATTCACTATAAATTAAAAGATTGTCATTTATGTCTTAACTAAACAAATTGAAAAATAACACAATAAATGGAATCAAATTCTTTATGAATAAAATACTATTATTTATATAAATTAGTAGAAATGAAATTGAACAAATAAAAACAGATTCATTATACGATTTTTTTTTTTTGAGATTTTTCTTTTTCTTTGTTTAGCTTTTTCTCATTAATGTGAAATTTGATTTTCAGAAATATTCTTTTTTTGGTTCATTATGAATATCTACACCTTTTAAAATAAATCAGAAAAATTTACAAAATTTTTTTTCTATCAATTCTTTTTGCAATTTCATTAAATAAACTTTAACCTTATTTGGTAAACATCTTAGATTCATTTTTTTTTAATTACTTTTTTGTTAATTCTTTAATCTTTCACGAATAGTAAAATTGTTTTTATAATTACTCTTTTAGACGTTTATGTAAATAAAAAAGAAAAATAAACGTATTTCAAATTAATACCTCCAATTTAAACACCTAAAGTAAATTATTTATTATGCTTTACTCTAAATATTTTAAAAACATGTTATTTACTTCAATTATTTTTTAAAAATTGTAATTTTTTTCTTTCTTCCTTTTTCTTTTTCTTTTTTTTTTCTTTTTATACCTTATCGTATAATTCTCAACCAAATCTACGGGACATGATACTATACTTTGAATGATAAATAAGCAAGATAAACAAAGTTTTGGAATCTTGCATCTCCTCGTGGTGAAAAGGATGTCGTGTTACAAGCTCGAAGGACTTAATTTTTTTTTTTTTTTTTTTTAATTTTGCTTTCTTAATGGTTTGTTTATTTATTTATTTATTTTTGAGAAATTTCTTCATGGTTAATGATTCTCTGAACATGCGTCAAAGTACAAAATTACGGAATACCTTTTTATCAAATGTGCAACTCTTTTTATGCTTTTAATGATAATCTTTGTCGCCATATTCTTTATGATGGTTCATAAAATATTGCAGATAATTGTATATGATGTCTTATTTTAATAATTTATTTCTATCAATAATATCGGACAGCAGATAAGAACTAAGTTAGATTCTCTTAATTTTGCTTATTTTATGATTTAACTTCCTTATGTTCAATTATAGCCTCCCTGAATTTCTTATGTTCAGACGAGTCCATATAAGGACAAACTAATGTGTCACATTTGGAAAAAAAAGTAAAAATTGATTGATTTATTTTTTTATTTAGGAATACATTGATTGATTTAGTTGCATCTTATTCCAAGTTTGAAATGACTGAGTTAATACCATATATAATCAATTTTAACAAATTCATATTTATGAATTTTGTGATAAAGTATGAAAAAAGCACTCCGATCAAAGAATATCTAACAATTTTATAGAATTTGATTAAGATATGGTAGCACCCTATCAGAGAATTAAATCATAATTCTAATCCAAGCACAAATCAAAGATGAATAAAATCACCCAAAACGAATCCCAAACTTCTTGGCCTTTTTTTTTTTTTTTTTTTTTTTTAATAAATATTGGATCACTATCTTTGTATTCTAGATTTGTCTGAAAGTTAAAGTTTATGGCTGGTTTGATGAAATGACTATAGCGATGGAATGACAATTTTTATGTTTAGTTGAGCACAAGAAATATACATGTATGTATATATATATGTGTATGTGTTTTCAGAATAACTATTCTTACAGTTTGTTGCTTTATTTATTTATTTTTAAGAGAAATGGTAGTAAATAATTTTTTTACAAAAATAATTTAAGTAAATAACATGTTTTAAAATATTTAGAATAAATAATAAATTTAACAAGTAAATGAAAATTTTACTAGGTAAATGACATATTTACAAGATGTACTAAATTATTTACGTAGTAAATCCGATGTGAATAAATTATTAACCTTGTAAATTTGTTATTTACTCTAAATACTTTAAAAACTTGTTATTTAAGTTGGGGTAATTTAAACTCTATATTTTGTAGTGTGAGAGTAGGTTGTTGCTTTCTCACAATTTGATTTTTTTTCCCCACTCAAGAATGAAAAAAAAAAAAAAAGGCTATTATAAAAGGTTATTCCATAAAAAAAAATATTTATATATGAATGTGTATTCCTAAATTGAATCAGTGAACCAAATATTTCATTCTAAAATTGAGATTGACTAGATCTTTCGTTTTTTTTTTTTTTTTTTCTCCAGTTCAAAACTTTTATTTTTAATTTAAACGAC
This sequence comes from Ficus microcarpa, assembly GCA_025413485.1. NCBI lineage: Eukaryota > Viridiplantae > Streptophyta > Magnoliopsida > Rosales > Moraceae > Ficus > Ficus microcarpa. The sequence goes on along the minus strand of CM046382.1, from coordinate 15,529,440 downwards.
CCTTTTTTTTTTTTAAAATGCTTAAACTACCCTTCTTTATATATAGATTTACCTTAAATTACCTTTCCCAATGTCTTAATATAAAAACATTGCACAAAAAAAAATTTTTTTTTCAAAACGGTTTTTATTATATTAAATTATTTTCTTTTTTTAAATTATTATATTAATTAAATTCCAATGGGGTGTTTAAATAATTATGATTCTGAAAAAAAAAAAAAAAAAATTTCTCTGTCGTTTTTTTTTTTTTTGCTTTAATGGTTTCTTTCCAAGGGACTTTTCTCAGAGAATTCCGCGCCAAATTCAAACTCCCTTTCTTCATCATCTCTCACGAGCTCTGATGAACTTCTGCACTGCGCGCAATACATTTACCCTCCTATCTTCCCGTTATTACACTTCTGCCACTTCCTTCGACCAGGCTCTGAATCTTCTCCATTTCCTCAAGCTCTCCATCACCCATCAATCTCCCAAACTGGCCCAGCAAACCCACGCTCGGATTCTCGCTCTGGGTCTCCACCAAAACCCGTTTCTCGCCACAAAACTGATCTCCGCATACTCCAACTTCAGGAACCCAACTTGGGCAAGGCTCGTTTTCGATTCAGTCGACCTCAAGAACGTGTATTTGTGGAACACACTGGTTAATGGGTACGTGAAAAATGGTGAATACGTTGAGGTTTTTGAGTTTTTTAAGGAAATGTGTCGTGGTGATCTGTTTCCTGATGATTATACACTGGCGAGTCTCGCGAAAGTGGCCGGCGAGACGGGGGACTCGGCGGCTGGGAAATTGGTCCATGGGAGGAGTATAAGATCTGGGTTTGTTCTTGATGTTGTTGTTTCGAATTCGTTGATGTCTATGTATGGTAAATGTGGGAGCTTTGGTGATGTCAGGAAGGTGTTCGACGAAATGCCGCAAAGAAATGTGGGGTCTTGGAATGTGCTGATAGCAGGGTATGTGGGTTGTGGGGATCATGGTTTGGATGAAGGAATGTGGCAAATTGTGAAATGTATGCAGATTGATGGGGTTAGGCCTGATGGGTTTACCGTTTCGAGTCTTTTGCCTTTGTGTGGGGTTGGTACCCGAAAATGGCCTGATTATGGAAGGGAGCTTCATTGTTATGTTGTGAAGAATGAAATGGAGTTTAGTTTGGATTCTGATGTTCATATGGGATGTTGTTTAATTGATATGTACTCGAAGAGTAATAGAGTTGTTGCAGCTAGATGGGTGTTTGACCAAATGAAGAGTAGAAATGTATACACTTGGACAGCAATTATCAACGGTTATGCAGAAAATGGATCTTCGGATGAAGCCTTGAATCTTTTTCGTGAGATGCAAGTGAGAGATGGAATAGAGCCCAATAGGGTATCCCTTGTGAGCATCCTTCCTGCTTGTAACTCTCATGCTAGTTTAATGGGCGGGAAACAAATCCATGGATTTGCAATCAGGAAGCTATTGAATCATGATGTGTCATTGTGTAACGCTTTAATTGATATGTACTCCAAGTGTGGGAGCTTGGACCTCGCAAGGCGAGTTTTTGAGGATGATTCTTTTGTTAAAGATGCAATCTCTTGGAGTTCGATGATTTCTGGCTATGGATTACATGGAAGGGGCAATGAAGCCGTGTCATTGTATGATAAGATGGTTCTTGAAAGAGTCAAACCTGACACGATAACACTTGTCGGGCTCCTTTCCGCTTGTGGCCGGTCTGGTTTGGTGGATGAAGGCCTTAATATCTATAGCTCAGCAATTAACAATTACGAAATCAAACCAACAGTTGAGATCTGTGCTTGTGTCGTTGATATGCTGGGCAGGTCGGGCCAGCTTGATCAAGCACTAGAGTTCATCAAAAACATGCCTGTGCAACCCGGACCAAGTGTTTGGGGGGCTCTTGTTACTGCTTCGGTTATACAGGGGAATTCTACGATGCAAGATCTAGCTTATAGATACCTTATCGAACTAGAACCTGAGAATTCCTCGAATTTCATCTCGCTGTCGAATGTGTATGCCTCGTCCAAGCAGTGGGATGTTGTGGCCGAATTGAGAATGATGATGAAAGAAAAAGGGCTGAGGAAGGAACCTGGGTGCAGTTGGATTAGCTTCAACAGCATCACTCATTGTTTCTATGTTGCGGATAAAGCTCACCCTTGTTCAAACTCAATCTATGAGATGCTTGAAAACCTCATATTTGTCATGAAGGACGTAAAATGTTCTCCTTATACTGAAATCCCGTCATAGTTAATTGGCCATTTTGATCATTTTGACCAGAATTTTGTTTTTAAAGCTCCAATATACATAAAGATATAAACCATTCACATTTTAGAAACAGTTTTTTTTTTTTTTTTTTTTTTTTTTTCTTTTCTTGTTTTGTTTTTGTTTTGTTTTTGTTTGACTTCATCTTGAAGAAAGTCCATTCATCTTCCCTTTCTTGACCAAAAAAATACAATATAAAAAATCTTCAAATTATCTATTGAATTTAACATCCTTTCATTTAATTACTAAGGGTGTGTTTGGCTCGTCGGTTTAACTCCAACTGAACTGTACTTTTTTATCTTAATTTTTATCTTTTTCTGAAAAGTCAACAAAAATTATAACTAACTTTTAAAAAGTCAACTAACTCAAACTTAAAAATTTTAACTCAAACTGTTTTACCAAACGCACTATAAAATTCAACAGAAACTTCACAGTTATTAATGCATAGTCTTGCCTTCAACAAACAAGGAACTCTTGGTTGACCTCAATTATAGATGAGAGATGATTCCATTTATTTTTTTAAGGGTCAATGATAGATTAAGATAATTAAAAGATAGGATTCATAATTTAACAATTAAATTTAGATAAGGGATAATTTTGTGTATATATATGTATATTATTATTGACGTTATTTTGACTAAATTCCAACAAGTTTCAACTGTTGTCTCTCTTTAAACTTTCAACGATCAATTTTTAATATCTCATATTATTGTCGTGTTTTGATTATTTGGTTCCTAATCATCTACTCAAAAATTCAAATTGTTATGTTTCTGCAAAAGGATAAATTATTCTTGTAGAGATAATCAGTTAATCACCGAGGGAAAATCAAACGGAAAAACAGAACAGAAACCTGAAAAGTTCTATGTAGTTTCTAATCTCTAATAATAAGGTAAACATTTGACATTAACTGATTGCAACTTCTCAACAGAAACGACAAAAATGCAGAAGGCAACAATGGCAGAAGAATATTTTTCCGTCCCAATTTGTGACACTTTTTCCCACCTACCGAACAACAACGTTAATCGACAGTCAGCACAACACCACGCCACACAATACAACACAATCTCTCTCTACTATGCCACTCCACTTATCCAAAGCCATTCTCTTCCTCCAATCAAAACCAAAACCCCCAATTCCAATGGCGAATCTCTCATCCAAATCCAACATCGCAGCGTCGACTCCGCCGCGCAAAGCTCGCCTCCGAGGCGTCGTCTTCGACATGGACGGCACTCTCACCGTCCCGGCGATCGATTTCCCGGCGATGTACAGAGCGGTGCTCGGCGACGACGAGTACCTCCGGATCAAGGCCGAGAGTCCCTGCGGAATCGATATCTTGCACCAAATCGAGAATTGGAGCCCCGATAAGCAGCGCAAGGCGTACGAGACCATCGCCGATTTCGAGCGCCAGGGACTCGATCGCCTCCAGATCATGCCAGGTTCGAGAATTGTATCGGTTTTTTCGTTCTTCTGGCTTTTGTTTGGTTGTCGAGAAAGTGTACCAGAAACCCTGCATTTCTTGTTTTTGGTACTTCGCTTTAGAGATAAGATAATAACTGACTTTGTGGTTCTGGTTTCCGTTTGTCTGCTGAGAAATTGTTTGGATGAGAATGTGAAACCTACATTTTTCGTTTTCAACATATTGTGATCCCCGTTTCTGTTTGTTTCCTTGGAAAATGCTGGATGAGAAAATGGAAGATAAGAACTTTATAATTTCAGTTTTGACGATCAATATGGAGATGGAATAGCTGAAGTTTTCAGTGGTTTTCGAACGCAGGTGCTGCAGAACTCTGCAGTTTTCTCGATTCTAAAAGCATAAGGTCAAGCACAATCTTTAGCTCTTCTTACATATTCATTTCATGTTTCGTTGTAAATTAAATTCGCCTTTTTCATCCCAAATTAGCAAGTTTTGGATGCAAAAATGTGTCACTGTTCAATTCATAATCTTTAATTTCCAGAAAAACTTCTCAATGCATAATTTATCATCTTTTTGTGCCGTTGTGATATTGAATATACAGCTGGAGTCATAAAAGGGTAATTAGCTGAATGTGTTTTTTCAGGAGAGGGTTAATCACTCGGAATTTTGGTGCTGCAGTGGACTTGTTTCATGAACGTTTCGGGGTAAGGCCATTGAAGTGCAAAAACTAAAAACTACACAAATGCTGTTTTACATGTACTTTAAGTAACATTTCTCCTTATGTGTGATGGAATTCGGGACCTACCATTAGAGTTGGGGATGGATGGAGTCCAATTTGAAGAGCAAATCGCGCAAGCGAAGCTGGGAAACGGTTACTCATACCCTTTGTCGAAATTTGTTGTGGCTGCAGATAACATTTTCTCCAGCTCTAAGCAGGGAATTTCGTCCTTGTAAGCCAGACCCAGCTCCGCTACTTCATATATGTGCAGCTTGGGATGTTCAGCCTAATGAAGTTATGATGGTCGGTGACAGTCTTAAAGATGATGTAAGTAAATTAGTAAACTTTGAACAATCTCGACATATAGAACATGAAACTCTCATTCTGAAGGACTGTGTTCATGATATAATACTTGAACCAGAACCAGAAAAAAATTGTTACACATGCTTAACCTTTCGCAGGTATCGTGTGGCAAGCGAGCAGGAGCCTATGCATGCTTGCTCGATGAAGATGGAAGATACGACTCTCCTAAATACGCCAATGTGGATCACAAACCAGATTTCAAGGTGTCTTCCCTTACTGATGTTCGCACGGTATTGGAAACATGTTTTCATCTTGCACCTTGATCTCCAATGTATAACAAAAACAAGAAAATAAAATAAAATAAAATGCTCAATAGGAAGCATTTAATGGAAGAACCTTATGGTAGTACAGAAACCCGCCGAGGTAGAATTAGTCTTTTTTGAATTTTTTGGTGGGGCTATTCTATTCATGGATGCTGCCCTAGTAAACAAACTTATCTGTTGATGCTTTTGCAGCTTATAGGGCAACCTTTGTTGTTGTACTTGTATATATATTATGGAGACATCTTTTTTCATGTTGGTTTTATGTTTGTCCATGTTGCAAGGTTTTACGAAAAACCAAACCCAGAAAAGGGAAAAATTTTAAAAATTAAAAATTAAAAATGAAAAAAAATTTAAAAAAAAAAATTTGTTTATTGAGGAAATACGCCCACCGTGGGGCTCGAACCCACGACCACAAGGTTAAGAGCCTTGCGCTCTACCGACTGAGCTAGACGGGCATCTTGACTATAAGTGAAGTTTGTGCTATATATGGCACTATTCCTTCTAAACTTTTCATTATTTGACAACTTGGCCCCTAAACTTTTAATTTTAATAATTTACCCACTAAACTTGCTAAATTGTTACAATATACTCTTTTTAGTTAATTTTACACTAAATAAAAGTGTTGAACTTGAAATATTTACATTAGAATTTGTATTAGATTTGAAAATGATTGGATGGAAATGGGTTTTTTTGTGTTACATGAGTTTAATTGAAAATTAACTCATATGGTGTATGTTGCAACAATTAAGTAAGTTCGAAAGGTAAATTATCAAAATTAAAAATTTGGAGGGTAAGTTGTCAAAATGTGACAAGTTTGCGAACATTAATGCTAAATGGAACTTATATTTTAATTTTAAGGTCGATTACGATTTCATTTTTATGTCTCAAGAACTACTTTTATATTGTTGTGTCATGCACAAATTTGACATAATTGAGAAATCTTATTTAATTAGAAAAAATATTTAAATAAAGATAGACAAAAAAAATCAACGAACTTGAAATTAAAAAAAAAATTAGGCATCAAATAAAGACCAAAAAGATAAAAACATTAAAATGTTAAAAATATACCAATCAAAAAAAAGGATTAAAACAACAAAAAAATAAAATAAAATAAAAAAGTAGGTTAAGAGAGAGAGAGAGAGAGAGAAGAAAAAAAGAAAACTGAAGGAGCATAAGAATAAAAGAAGTTTTTTGTCCAAAAAAATCAACAAAGTACTTGAAAATTTATTAAAAAAAAAAAAAAAAAAAAAGAGGACAAAAAATTACACTGATATCCCCTATATTTTTCTAAAATTACAGAGACATCTCTTAATCAAAACTAATAACACCAACACCCCCTCTCCTTAACATTGTTAAATTTTTGTTTAAAATGACTAAGATACCCCAATAAATCTCCACCATTATTTTGATTTAGAGTAAATCATAACCCTTCATTTGGTAGTACCCCATTAGAGGGGGAAAAACCCTAGAGCCATGGGAAGGAGAATCAGCATCCTCTGTTCAATTTTGGTGTCTAATCAATTATATTTTGACACGTCATTAAAAAAAAATTAGTTTTTAAGGTAAAAAAAGTCAGTTATAAACCATTTTAACCTTTTTAACATGACGTGGCGTAATATTACTAATTAGATACTATTTAGAACGCCAAAAATTGGACAAGAGGATATGGATCCTAGGAAGAAGGAACAGCCACAAGCAAACAGCACGTCTCACCCCCTTTCCTTGATGGATCTGGCACCTTGCGCAGTTGTGATTACATCAAAATTCCCTTGTGCTGCTTCGGAGCCCTTGCGCCGAACTTACAACATCGAGTCTCTATGAGTCATGAGTCACGGTCACCGTGGCTACGCCATTCTCTGTGCACGAAGTCCTGAGCCGTCAACCTCCCATCGTGAGCCCATCGACCCCTCTGTGAGCCAAGTTTCGCCAAATTGCTTTCGGCTCCCCCAAGTTCCACTTCTCAAAAAACATCTCTTTTCAATGGAGAATACAAAAAGTATGATCTTGCCACTCAAGATTATATGAAAAACTTGTATCATAGCTAGTAGAAATCAGGAAGGAAGTATTCATTTAGAAAGATCCCCAATTTTGTGGGATTTATTCGTATTCTTCTTTGTGTATAGGTTGGGTACGGGGAATATTTGCCAAACAACCTCAAAAGTTGAAATTAACGAACCAACCTCCTTTCATTTTAACCTAGGAACAATCACGTTTGGTTGTTCGAGATCATTTTACTAATAAAAATTTTTGGATAACTTTTAATAAGGTGGTTGACTCATTTTTGGATAACTTGGGTTTTTTTTTTTTTTTTTTTTTAAATGCTGTAAATTATTGGTATTGAATAAGGCTTTCCCGGTAGACATCACCAACACAACACAACCCCCAAAGACCATATATCCATGCAAGTCTCAATTTTATAAAAACGGTGCCACAGATTCTGGAGATATGTACACCCCGGGGTGCCACGAAATTTTCTTTCCAAAACTATTTTTTCCCCTTGTTGCTAATTATTTTCCTATAATATTTGTATTCTCCGAAAAACAAAAATAAGCAAAAGCAGTTTTACAAGCTTTAAATATTCCATAAGAAAAATAAAAACTATGAAGCCGTTATTTGATCATGATTTGAAAACTGGGAATTTTTGAATTTTACCATTCAAATTACAAACGTATCACAAATGTAAGCAGAAAAAAAATATAAACAAATTAAAAAATAAAAAAAATAAAATAGAGTTTTACTAGGAGTCAACTACGTTTCCAAGGATTCAACAAAATATCCGTTTTTAACTCCGTTCATTTATTTATCTGTTTCTTGACCAAGTCCTAAGGGAGTGTTTGGTATGTTAGTTTGAGTTGAAATATTTTAGTTATAATAGTAAATTTTTTTGAATTTTCAGAAAAGACAAAAAAATTTTTGGGAAAAAGATAAAACTTTTTAGGAAAAAGACAAAAAAAAGTTTGAAATAAGTTTGGAATAAACCGTTAGCCAAACTCCCCCTAAATGATGAGTAACAAGTAAAAGAAAATTTTGACGGAACCCCATTTTTATGTCTAGAGAGTGATCAAGATTTCAGCTTAATTTCAAAAAACGGGCATAGGGTTTGGATACGTTAATTGACGAGTTTTGACTGAGGGAGTTACGAGTTTTTGATTTGTTATATTTGTAGGCACATGACAAAATGACATGCATGGGCTTAATTGATTTGTTAAATAAAAGGTCAAATTAAAAAAAAACAAATTAAGGTTAAATTAAAGATATGTAGTATCATCACATATATTTTGGATGTATAAATTTCCTCGCAAAAACACTTATTTACGATTTTAACCTTACTTAAGGCTCAAGTAACCTAAACATATTCAATTCTCATATCATTTTTTAACAAAATACGCACATAGGGGGACCATCCATTTGCATAACGGTAGAAAAAATTCGAGATAGTATAAGGTGCAAAATTAAAAATCAAAAACTGATATTAGACAATGGAGAATTTAGGAGTCATTTGTGAAAAAAAAATCCATTATTTTTTGAAATTGTTATAACGTAATATTTAGTAAAAATGTTCATGCATTTGTGGCCTTTATGGGGTTTTTTTTGGGGGGGGGGGGAGCCGCGGTTGAAAACCAGACCGTGAACTTATGATTTTTGGCACTATCACTTCTTCTTGTTCAAATCCATGAAAATTAGAATGGTTTTTTATACATGACTTGCATATTATAACTCAAGAAGAGCACCCGGGGGGGGGGGGGGGGGGGCGGTTGAAAACCAGCCTGTGAACTTATGATTTTTGGCACTATCACTTCTTCTTGTTCAAATCCATGAAAATTTGAATGGTTTTTTATACATGACTTGCATATTATAACTCAAGAAGGGCACTATTGATATTTTTATTCAGGTTCAATACAAATTCCTTTAAAAGTTTATGTTCAAATTTAATAAGTTATAATAGAATTAGCTTTTTTAAATTTTCTAGAAATTTGTAGTGAAATTAAGTAAAAATGAGATTGATGTCCTTCTTGGACTTTTACAGTTTATGTTTGAGTTTTAGTTATACTTGAGTTAAGTTTAAGTTTTACAAAGAAATTTGTATTAAAATTAAGTAGAATGATCATCGCTGAATTCTTGGGTTTTATTGTGCAAGTCATGTGCAAAAACAAGTCCAAATTTTAAAGGACCTTAATAAGAATGAATGATACTACAAAAATTTACAAAAATTACACTAAGTAGCATATTCTCATATACAAAGGGTGATTTGCAAGAATGCCATAAATTTATTACTTCCTTATAATTCTACTCTCTTAGGAGTAAAGTTGATAATTTTGTCAGTTCATAATATTTAATAAAATAATGAAATGAAAAAAAAAAAAGAGTAAATAGACAAAAATACCCATATCTATTTCTTTTCTTCTCTTTTTTTATTTATTGGAATATTTTTTATATAACTCCGACTCCGTTTTTCAGTCGGTCTCTGGTTGCTGGTTATCAATCAGTTTCCAGTCGCCTGTGGTCGGTGGTCGGCTGCTTGTCATTAAAGAGATTCTGTTATAATCTAAAATGGATTATGACAGAATTTTTTTTTCGTATTTCAATAAAGATGACCAAACATATCTAGTTTTAGTCACCAGAGTGGATGCCAATTACTAGAGAGATTTTGTTGGAATCCAAAAAGGATTCTGATAGAATTTCTTTTTCTTTCTTTCCTTTTTTTTGTTTTTTTTGTTTTTGTATTTCAACAAAGATGACAAAATGTTTTTGGCTCCATACAAATTTTTTTCCTTTTGGATTTCAATAAAGATTGACCAAATATCTCTGTTAAATATGATGTTCAGAATATTAATATGCACATTCAAATAGCAGTTTAATTGTTTATGTTCGAATTTTTACATTAAAATATTTTCATCTCAAATGCTTGTTGTCATTCATATGCTTTCACAAACGACTAATCCTTAAATATAATTAAGAACTTGTTTAGTGTGTCATTTTCAAATGGTAAAATACTATATGAATTTTAAAATCTTAACTTTACACCAAATTTTTTTCTCTTTATTTTCAAAAAACTCAAACTTTAAAATTTTATGACTTTCTTATTTCAAATCAAATGAGATGATTTTTATGTCAAAATACTCATAATAACAAAACGAATAAGACAATCCAATAACAAAACGAATAAGACAATCCATTTTGCATCTTTTTTCTCGAACACATATCAGATTTTTATATTATTTTATATATAACAAAACTTTTGTAAAAGTTTTTTTTTTAATAAACATATATTTTCAGTCCAATTTTTAAAACACCATTTTCACGTATCCTCCTATACATGTCCTAATTACAAAAACTTCCATTTTCCAAAAAAAATAAAAATAAAAATAAAAAATCTATTACACTTTCTTCCACCGCTCTATATAAGTTCCTCTTGACCAACTACTTTCCATTTTAGGCACTATTTACGTTACACCTCTCCGCAAAAAGCACGAAGAAACAAACTCCTCTCGGAGAGACAAAGAGGAGAGAGAGAAGAAAAAAACAAAAAAGACAGAAAGAAAAAAAGAAACTTTCACAACCATGGGTGATCAACAACAGCTTCTTCCTCAACAACCAGACGTGATACAGCAAAACCCACTCGAAGCTCCGCCGGAGTACTCCACCGAGCCCCCGGACTTCTCTGTCCTCCGCCTCGAGGCCGACGAGCGCCGTCAGCTCCAATCTCCCTGCGCCAACTGTGGCTTCGCCGGCGTCAGCAATGGCAACGGCAGTGGCAGTGGTAACAATTCCCTGAAACGCCCATCGCCGACCTCCGTCAACTCCCAACAGCCCAAGCCCAAGAAGCTCTTTCTTGACGAACCAGCCAACTACCCTTTTCTCCGCCGCTGCGTCTCCGACGCCAACCATCTTCCTCCAGTCCACTCGCCGCCGGATTCCGTCCCAGGAATTTCGTCGAACACTTCTCCCACGCCCAACATCACTCCAAATGTAACTGACTCGTCCACGCCTTGCTCGGCGAAAGCCTCCGCCTCCGCCTCCGCCAACGACGGCCCTGCACTGCCTCCTCTCCCGCCGAAGCTCCGACGGGCCATCTCCGCTCCCTCGCCGTCGCCGGCGAAGTCGCCGTCCAGGACGTCGAGCTCTAACGACCTGGACAATTCAAAGGTAACTTCTTTTCTTTCGCGCTTCTTTTGTATTAAAAAAAATTGACTCTAGTTTCTTGATTTCGTTCATGTTTCCTCATCTGGGCTACTTTATTTTTTTTCCAATTTTTGGTCTCTAATGCAAAGTCTGATTCATTAGAATCTCGTATCACCATCAAGCCATTGTTGTGTTTCTTGTTTTTCACATTGGTAGTTCTTGATTCTTTTCTGTCGTTTCATTTCTTTTACGTCACTGTTCTGCTTTTAATTGTCGTTCACTTCTATATATATATATATATATATATATATGTACGTATGTATTTATATTGTCTAGGCCATAAAGTTCATTATTTTTGTGTGTGTTCTTGTTCTTGGCCATTACACAGACAATTCTTTATTTTTATGTCGTTTCATTTTTTTATGCTACTGTTCTGCTTTTTAATGTCGTTCATTGAGATATAACACGCACGCGCGCGCGCACACACACACACATTTACATTGGCCGTTACATAGGCAATTCTTTATTTTTATGTCGTTTCATTTTTTTATGCCACTGTTCTGCTTTTTAATGTCGTTCATTGATATTATATATATATATGTGTGTGTACACACACACGCACACACATATATGAAAGTATGTATGTATATTGTCTAGGCCATAAAGTTCATTGTCTGTGTGTGTTCTAGTACTTGGCCGTTACATAGATAATTCTTGAATTTTTTTATTTTTAATTAAATGTAATGAATTTATGTGCAGAAGCTGACAAAGATCTGGGATTGGTGGAAGGAGATGAACACTTGGATGGAAGAGTTCATGCGAGTTGAAGAATCAGATCAGGACCAAGAGGACCAAACCGAATCGCTTGTAGAACAACAACAACAACAAGTAGTAGAAGAGCTCGCAGAGAACGGACAAGTAACTGAGGTCAATAATACCGCCAATGGTATCATCAACAACGCCACTGAGGTCTGTCAATTTCTTGTCTCAAACGTTTAGATTGTTTACCAAAACAAAAAACACTGTCCCTTTTAAATAAGCCTCCTTTTGGATCACCGTCTCAAGATTGTTTTAGGGCGCTGTTTAAAAAGTTTTCTACAAGGTTTTTCGTCACATAACGAACTTAATGTTTTATCTCAATTTCTTGACTCAAACGTTTGAATTGTTTACCAAAACAGAAAACAGTGTCTGTTTATTTGTAAATTTGGCCTCCCTTTTGGATCACTGTCTTGAAGCATTTAAAAAGTTTTCTACAGTGTTTTCTATCACGCAACGGACTTAATGTTCTATGTTTTTGCAGGACTGTGAAAAGGAATTGGAAGAGTCTCTGAGCGTGGAGAGAGATGGGAAGTGCCTAAACGTTCAGTTCAAGTGTCACTGTGGAAAACGATATCATTTTCTTCTTGCTGATGGGAGTTGCTTCTACAAGCTTATGTAGATTCGGGTTTCAGTTTAATTTTTGTGAATTGTGAATCTTATCTTCTATACTTCTGTTTGGTTGGAACATTTTCTATACTTTTTTTTTTTTCCCCTTTTTGGTTTAGTAGTAGTTTTGATAGGTCTGGAAGCAAATATGTGAACTGGAATCTGTAAACCGTGATGAATGAGAGTAAAACTACTTCTGTAGATATTCTTCAATGAATTTCTTGATGAAGTAATTTTTCTTTTATTTTTTTCTTTTTCTCTGTTCGATTTTTGTTTATTGTTCTACGTGAAAAATTAGTTATAGTAATCTGTACACCTCTTGTTTCGTTGTTTGTGGCGTTTGTGTCATTGAGGAATGTTGTCGTTTATATATGGAACTGTCGTTTTTTGGGAATGCGTAGTTTGTAAAGTCATTGTCGTTTCTAAGGAAGAATATGCAAACAGCAAAACTTTTCAATCCATCAAATGATTGTACATGAAATTTTAGCTGCAGCACTTGTATCGTACTCGTCTTGTTCCACTGTCTCAAGTGAACATCTTTTTTCTGTCGTTTGCAACGTCATTGTCGTTATGAAGAGTTGTTGTCGTTTATTGATCGGTGTCGTTTTAAAAGTTGAAATGGCTTGTCGTCGTTTATAACAAGTCTTGTAGTTTTTCAGCTACCATCTTCGTGTTAGACCGTGTCGTTTGACTTTGACCGTTCTTTCTGCTGCACTTGATGAGTTGATGTCTCTTGACACGTAGAAACGTTTCAATGTCATTTCCAAACTCGGTTACTTATTTAAGTTGTAGTTTTTTTTCTCTTCCTCCTCCTCCTTCTTTAGGTTGTTTATAAATTCGATGTCATTTTTTTTATTAGGTTGTCGCTTCTGTTAGATTGTCATTTATAACTAAAAATATAATTTGTAAGGATGTTGTTGTTTGCAAAGTAATCGTGGCTAGGGCTGTGCATTGATGAGTTCAGTGGGTGGCGGGTTGATGGTGGGCGGGTTGGAAGATAACGATTTTTTCAAAGTCCCAAACCATTCCCACCCATCATGAAGGTGGGTTGGTGACTGTGGGGCGGGTGAGTTGAGAATTTTGAAAATAATTTTGTAATTTTTTTATTCTCCTTTTATTTTTTTTCGATGGCTTTTATTTTTTTTCAACCGAAACAAAATTGGAACTTCAATTCAGTTGTCGAACCTATTATAATGTTAAGCTTGGAGAGATGAAAAAAAAAAAAAAAAAGAAGAAGAGTAAGAGTGATTCCAATTGCAAACACAATATCTAAACAATAACAACAACAACAACACTAATAATAATAAAATCCAAAAAACAATTTAACTATTAGTAACTTTGTCAAAGAGTTTCATACTCTTATTAAAGAAAAATATATATATTATTAATTAAAAAAATGGTGGGTGGACAGGTTGAACCTATAAGTCAAAAAGTGAAACTTGCACATAAGTGATGGCGGGTGGGTAGAAAACCCATCGAAAACAAACAGGTGATGGCGTAGACCCGTTCAAACGGGCGGGGCGAGACAGGGCAGGGCGGGGCTAGATGATTTGAGCGGGTTCGCAGGTTTCATGCACAATCCTAATCGTGGCTTCTTAAACTTTTTAGATTTTAGTAGAAGAAGAAGAACCCAATCCTACTCCTTTTCTCCGTTTGCATTTCAGCAATTGCTGCATAGAAAATAAGCCTCCCATTTCCTTTTCAACTAGATTTTTAACAATCCGATTAGTGGTATAATTTTATATAATATTGTGTAATTTTTTAACATGAATGTTTATACATGTGAGCGTTAAAAGTTTAATTCGATAATTAAATAAAACCTATGTAGAAAAGTAAAAACATGTGTTTTTAATTATCACCAAAGAAAACAACGGTGGAAATTAAAGGAAGCCAGCCCTTAACTAACAACCGTCCTTAAGTAACAACCGTCCACTCCCTCGCATTGATTTAAAAGAAGAATAAGTAGAAGAAAAATAAAAAAAGAGGTCACACTCACACTATACTCTATATGTTTGTTTCCAGGGAAAAAAAAAAAAAATAGTCACACAGACAAACGTTACGGGCTCAATCGGATTGAAAAGAAAAAGAAACAGCAAAAAACTGACGGTGAGAATATCCCATGTGGGAACCACCGGGTGTGAATGTGACACAGGTTGTTTTTTCCACCAAATGTTGTCATTTTTCAGTCCTAACCCAAAACCAAAAGTGATTTTCTTTTCTGAGAACGGTGCTCATATTCCAAATTGAGGTGGCTCTTTTTTTTTTTTTTTTTTTTTTTCAAATATGGTGTTTCACTGGAGATGTCGTTTAAAAGTCATTGTCGTTTCTTAAAACACGTTGTTCGTCTTATTTTCCTGTCGTCTTCATTAAGCTTCATTGCCTCTTATTATATGTCGTTTACATGTCATTTTACTTTCTAATGGATGCTCTACCGAACGTTGTTGTCGTTCTTTCAACTTGTCACTGTATCATATGTAAGCGCTGTTGTCGTTTAAACAGTCATTGTCGTTTCCAATTTAAATAAAAGCCAAAAAAAAAAAAAAAAACAAATTCAGTAAATCACATTAAGCAATGCGACGACAGCGTGCAACTCTCAGAAGCTCCACGCGCCAGCTCCTCCGTTCAGTCCAATCGCTAAATCGCCCGACACCATACGACGTCGTATAAGGTGTTTCCTTTCTCGGCGGCGTACAAACAGCTTCAAAAATCAAAATCTCCAAACAAAGGAAGAGTCACAATCGTCGCCGGCGCGATCGGATCAAGAAAAGTTAATGTTGAGAAATCCCTTCGCGTGGGGCCCACCATTATCTCTCTCTGAGTCCAGATTTGTTGAGCGCGTGTTGGCGTGTGCCCCGTTGTTGACCCCAGCAAATCTCTCTTTTTTCTCTCTCTTTATTTTGCATAGACACCCCCGAACATTTTAAATTTACGATTTATTCCCCTCTTTTTTTTTCGTGACAATCATTCCCTGAACTTATAATATTTGCCACAAATCTATTAAAATTTAGACGGTTTTTTATACATAATTTGCACATTTTAGCCCATGAAGGATATCCTTATTCATTTTTACTTAATTTTAATATAAATTTCTTTGAAAATTTAAACCTAATTCAATTATAAGTCAAACTTAGAACATAAATTTCAAAACGAATTTGTACTGAAATTAAGAAAAAAATAATCAACACTTTTTATGCTATAAGTTGTAAAAAGAATATCTGAATTTTAAAGAATTTGAACAAGAAAAAAGGAAAATGTCACAAATTGTCAAGGAAAAAAACTTAGAAACTAAATTATCAAATTTAAAAAATTCAGGACATTCCTACAAAATAGCAAATATATATATATATATATATATATATAATGAAACAACGTGATGTGCACTAGGGCAAGTCCAACCTCCGGAGCTGGGTATCATGGAGTATGGACTGGAATGATCTCCATCTCTCTTCTCTCTCTCTCTCTCTCTCATTTATATAAAAAAAAAAAACTTCTAAAAAACACACTCCAATACACTCTTCTAGATTTCTCGATTATCCCTCTTCGGAATCATTAATACGAGGGACAATAATATTCTTTCTGGCTACATTAGCAATTAACCAGAACACACCAAGTTTGGTTTCCTTGGTGATACCAATTTTGCTTGTGCAGCTGGTCAACACTGTTCTGTTTTGCATATCTTACTAAAAAAAAAAAGAAGAAGAAGAAAAAACCTTCAAATTCTAAGGCAAACTCAGAAGCCCATTTGGGAGTACTATGATTTATCAATTGGTGTCTTCTGAAAATCCTTCATGGATCTCAAAACTTCCTTCATTGGAGAAAAATCACCGACGTTGCTTACACTTGATGAAGAAAAGCTCATTCCTTTGTTTTGTCCCTCAAAGCCCAGAAACAAAACGCGGAACCCAACTCAAAACCACCACCTCAAGACGAGATTTTCCCGAGAAAAAGGGTGAGAAAAAGAGGAGGGGTTGTGTGAAGAAAAGAGATGGTGAAAGTCCTTCTCCCACTCCACTTGTGGGAAGTCGAGAGATGTTGGTTTTGTGTGGAGTCGGGTATTGGGTTCAGGGGTTTAGGTGCTTTCCATGGCTGGCTCTGAACTTCCACATGACTCACTCGCTTAACTTGAACCCCTCCGTTTTGCAGCTTGTTCAGAACTCTGGTAACTTGCCCATGGCGGCCAAGCCTCTTTATGGGATCCTGTCTGATGCTTTCTCCATTGGTGGTGCTCGTAGAATGCCTTATGTTTCCATTGGAGGTTGGTTTTTCAATTGCTTGCTATATTGCCATGTTGAACTTTCAATAAGTAAGAGTTTTGGAGATTCTAAGGTTGTTGTTTTTAATTGTTTTTTTTTTTTTTTTTTGGGGGGGGGGGGGAGGATTATATGTTGTTTTAGTAGGCGTTGTTATTGTGAGTCAATGTCATCTTCCTTATGTTAGTGTGTTATGATAGTTGTGTTGTTGTTTGTGTGTGTGTATTCTTTTTTACTTCGCTTCTAGTTGTTTCCTGATTAGCAAAATGACTCAAATATTTTCTTTTTCATGTTAGGATGCAAGAAGATTGTATTATTAATTTTAATTTGTAAGGTCGTCATTTTGACAAATATTCCTTGTTTCATCTGCTTGGTTTTATTTTCGTTCTCTTTCATATCTATATATATATATATATATATTTAAGTGTCTCCACTTTATAATCTAGATTTTATTTTCAGTTTTATAGGAGTTCTTATTGTTGGTTCATATAGTCTCTCCTATGTTAAGATTATTTTTATTGTGTTTGGTGTTTGCGTTCTGTTATCTTATAATTGTTTTATTTTCTTTGCTGTTTCATCCATTATTGTTCTCTGTTTCCATTCTCTTTTGATATTTTTATATGTGTATATGTATTTGTTAAGAAAGGTTCTAAACTATGAATTCTTAGATATCAGTTAAGGTTTTAATATGTGTTCTTATTGTACATTCATATATACGAAATATTAGAGTTGCTGCTGTTTGTTTTCTTGGCTTCTGTACATTCTTGTTTTCCATTTGTTATGGAAAGATGTCTAGATTCTAGTTCTCTTTACTCTTCCTGAAGGTTGTAACCGTTAAAGTTCGAGTTTTTCCTTTTACGAGCTTTCTAGGATAAGGATGTTTCTGAAGGTTAAGATCTGGTCAAAATAATATCAAAATGAACAAGAATGTAAAACTGATGGAAACTTATACCTTTGATAAGAAGAGGATGTGAAACTTATGTCGATGAAGTAAACAAGTAGAGCCGATTAGTTGAACAACTCAATGGAATATCCTGATGGGGTTCAAACTTGTCAGTTATTTTGCAGGTCTTGTCTTGGGGATCGCTAGCACTCATCCCTGTTGCTGGTCAATCTCTTGTCACTCTTATGGGGTTTGTTCTTCTCAGTAACTTCGGAGCATCGATAACAGAAGTAGCAAAGGACGCGCTGGTTGCAGAGTATGGTCAAAAACACAACATTAATGGTCTCCAATCTTATGCGTTGATGGCTTTAGCAGCTGGGGGAATCCTTGGCAACTTACTCGGTGGGTACTTCTTGATGAAAGCACCGCCTAGAACCATGTTCCTTCTGTTTACACTTTTGCTTTCCGTTCAACTCGGGTATTCTCTAAGAACAAGAGAGGAATCTCTAGGTTTAGCAAGATTGCCAGACTACAAACTGATGAAGAAATCGATTTCAGAAAGTATTAGCCAACAGTTTTCTGAATTAAGAATGGCGATCGGCGATGACAGCATCTTCTTCCCTCTTGCTTGGATTGTAGCCTCCCTTGTCATGGTCCCTAGTCTTTCAGGTTCCCTCTTTTGCTACCAAACGCAATGCTTACAACTCAATCCTTCAGTCATAGGCATGTCCCGAGTTATCGGTCAGTTGATGCTTCTTTCCACGACTGTACTTTACAACCGTTACTGGAGAAAAGTCCCCATGAGGAAGTTGGTCGGCACGGTTCAGATGGTTTATGCTGGTTCTGTTCTTCTTGACCTTGTTTTAGTGAAACAAATAAACCTTAAGCTGGGGATTCCAAATGACGTGTTTGCCCTTTGTTTCTCTGGATTGGCTGAAACGATTGTGCAGTTCAAGCTATTACCTTTCTCAGTTCTATTTGCCTGTCTATGTCCAATAGGTTGTGAAGGATCTCTTACCTCCTTCTTGGCTTCGGCTCTGTGCATATCTTCAATAATCAGTGGTTGTTCCGGCATTGGATTGGCTCTTTCGCTTGGAATAACATCTGGTGATTACTCGAAACTGCCCATGGGAATTGTGGTTCAGTTCGTTGCAGCCTTAGTGCCCTTACTCTGGATTCATCATCTGCCTATGTCACAAGGAACTTCTGGGAAGGAGAGGAAGAGAGGTATGAGTAAGAGAACTCGGCGAAATAGGCGAGTTGGAAGAGTGGTGTTCGGTTTGGATTCTGTCTACCGTCGTGAGAGAGAATCTGAAATGCAGAGATGAAGTTGATTTTTCCCGACGACAAAACTTCATCTAATGAGCAAGGAAGATGGCATGCTTTGCAGTCAAAACTGGTGAGTGGTGACTTTGAGCCAGCTGAGATTTATGTGCAAATGATTTCGAGGTCTGGAGAATGTAAACCAGTTTGTTGCAAAAACAATTTTGGCGTTGCAATGTAAATATCATCAATTTGAGCTTTGATTTTAATCTACTTTTTTCTAAGCCAATCTCAATCAAGCTTAGATATATTTAATTTGAAACTTGAGTGCATTGTTCCTTTTTTATTTGAGCTCCAATTTTATTGTGAATATGACTGACATTTTTGTGTCAACAAAAAGATTACATTTGTTTGAATTTGTTATGATTGTCTCTCAATTCTGTTGATGAAATGTTATCATTAACTGCTTCTATGCAAGAAATTCGGACCTAGGTTGTACAGTAATATTTCGGGAAATGCCTATCGATTCCTTATTAGCGGTGTTTGGAACACAACCCTTTTGTTAGTGTGGATGGAGTTGGAGACATTGGTTGCTATTAAGTAATAACATATTCTGCTATTTTACTCGTATTCCCTTGTGTTTTTCATCCTTAGTTTACGAATTTAAATCGACACAAAAAAAATGAAGAAGAAGCAGCAGCAAGCGCCATGCATCGAGATATCTCAGATTGTGCCCTTCTGCTTTGGCCAAGTATGTTGTTTGTTACATGGGCAGATATTCAAGGTTAAAACGAACAAGGTTTTGAGCAAGAGATTGAAGATATTCGACATCGAATTATCGCAGCTGATAATTCACTTGCTAGCTTCTCCAATAAGGCACTTGACGAGCAAAAGCACAACATCAGGATTGCCGATGAGAAAGTGGCGTTGGCTGCTTGGTCTTCTGATTTCGTATGCGTTCCCCATACTTTAATTCTACTCTCTGTTCATATGGTTGCATTTACGCAATTTAAGCATATTTTTAAAGATACACCACTTTCCTAGTTGTTATCGAATCAACGAGAAATAATCAATATAAATTGCTATGAACTGAAGAGAAAATAGAATTTTGATCGACGGTCGTAATCTCTGGTTCACCTTGTGCTGAACCTGTTGATGCAAAATCGTGCTTTCATATTTCCTTGTGCTGAATGATGTGATGAACAAATTACGGCGCCAAAGATGTTCCTACGTGCGGTTTGAATGGAAGATCTCTTCATTTCTCCTATTCCTTGGAAACAATGAAGCTTTCATATATCATAGTTTATCCCCCTTTTTTTTTTTTTTTCATGGCAACTCTTCTATTTGGTCTAATAACTCTTAGAAATTATTGAATTTGTTGTACATCACTAAGTTACTCGATTGTTATGATGTTTATGTCTGATATAAAAAAATTCCGTGTTTCAGAATCTATTGATATCAAAATAGTACACATGTTTAAATCAACAAATTGCCAAAAGGGTACCTAGCAAAACCTATTAGTTCTAACTTCTAACGTACGGATGGTCCAACAACTTCGGAGCCGACCACCTTTTGCTCGGATCTCTCTGCAAGCACTTGCTCAAGAAATCCTTGCCGATTTCCGACATGTCTTTTGGTATCTACGGCATCACATCTGTAGAAGCCAACAACCTAATGATCTCCTCCAGGTCTAAAACCTCACCGCCCGTGCCCCGCCACCTTTCTTTCCCGGTAAACATCACCAACACAATGCATCCCAAAGACCATATATCCATCGCAGTCTCGATTTCACAACGCGGCGGCAGAGATTCCGGAGACATGTAATCCAGGGTCCCACGATAGTTGTACATCTTGCTCTCTGATGCCGCCTCGCCGGCCTCCTTCGCCAGTCCAAAGTCTGTGATCTTGAGCTGATACCCATCTTCAGAAGGAAAGGCGAGAATTTTTTCGGGTTTTAGATCACAATGCACGATTCCTTTCGCGTGGATATAACTCAGACCGTTCAAAATCATCCTAGTATATCTTCGCAGGACGCTTTCCTGCGATATACGATCTCCATCTTTGTCGATCAAGTCTAACAGATCTCCGCCGAGTGCGTATTCGAGAAGTAGGTTGTAGTATCGAACCCCGTCTTCGACGGTTATTTCATTGCCGTATAAACGACGATTTCTGGACAGTCGCGAAAATTCTCGAGGATTCTGTTTTCTTTGACAAGATTACTGGACTTTTCTAGTCTTGCTGTTTTCACCGCAAGTTTATTTCTGTTTGTGTCAAAAGCTACGTAAACTGATCCAGAACTACCTGTTCCAAGAGTTTTGCCTCTATGCCATGTTGAACGAGAACTCATGACTCGAAAAATCTGTGAACAAAATTGGTTTTTTGACGTACTGAGAGGTGTATACATACATACATACATACATACAAACATATATATATATATATATAGATGAAAACCTGTCGAATACAGATCCTATATGCAGTTTATGAGATCATCTTTAAAACATGCGAAGTCCTGTTAGTGTGGTAGATTTTTCTATTTGAACTGGATTATGTTTATCTTTATAAATAAACTTAAAAAGAGAGATTTTTGAGGGAAAAAAATGAAATGAAAACAGAGAAGAAAGAATAGTTATCCGATTTTTAGATTTTTCAATACATATATATATATATAACAAAAAAAAAAAATTGAGTTCCAATTTCAACTACATTATCTCTGATTTCTGTTTAAGTGATTTTTGTGTTTTTCTTGATTATACTTATATGTCTTCGTTTTATCTCTTATTTTTTATCCTTTGATTGAGGCCTCCTTTGAAAAAACATCTCAAATTATACTTTTTCATCTCAGTTTTTATCTTTTTCTAAAAAATTTTTTATCTTTTCTGAAAAATTAACAAAAATTTTTAATTAAAATTTAAAATTTTTAACTCAAATTCATTCACCAAACAGACCTTGAAAAATCTTTTCTTTCCCTACTAAATCTTTTTTTTTAATCAAATTCAAATCTTTCTTCTCCCCTACCTTTAATTTCCTAACTTTGAAATTTTTTTGATTTTCAAAACCATAATTCACGGCTATCTTTTAAATTTCTATACGTCAAAAAAATAATAATAAAAAAAATTATTAAAAAAAAAAACTTTAACCCAGATGCACCGTACCGTACGTGAAAGACAATATAGGGGAAAATATATATATATATATATATATATATATATCCAAAAAACAAGGCCGAGTCACCAAACTGCCGCAATAACTCATCGTTGAGCTGCCCAAGCCGCCACATGCCCCACCGCCACTTCCCACGCTCCACCGCACTGTCATCAAGTGCCACCCTTTTTGAAAAATTTAGGATCCATTTGGTTCGCCAGTTTGAGTTAGAATTTTAAGTTTAAATAGTAATTTTTGTTAACTTTTCAGAAAAGACAAAAAATTTTTTTAGAAAAAACAAAAAACTTTTTCAGAAAAAAGACAAAAACTGATATGAAAAGTTTAAAATGAACCAACGAAACAAACGGAACCTTATAATAACAACACCGATTCAATCCAATTTGAATCAAAATATTTTTGTTTTATTTTTAAAAAGTCAATTAATTTTCAGTCTTTCACTATTCATAATTATTATTATAAGTTTGTAACTCAAACTTTTAACTTTGTATATATAAGTTTAAATATGATGATTTTTTCATTTTAAATTAAAGAGAATTTCGATATGAACAAAAACAAATTTAATATTGATTTTTTTCTTAGAATACATTTTAAGTTTTTACACTTTTTAATTTTAACAATTTAAATCTCATCAAATATATAATTCATTTTAATTCAATTCAACTAAATCCTAATTCAAAAAAAACTCAAGTCGAACCCGTACCCAAACACATGCTAGCTAAGTTTATTCAACAAGTTTGCTTGGATCCACATGTCAGCCTCGTATTAAGATGAGTTTTCACAAGGGAAAATTCCAAATCAAACATCCCTTGTGCATTTTAAATATCACTTTTGTCTCTTTTATTATGCGCAATTATCCAAAACACCCCTATATTTATAAAGTGAGTCACAAAATACCGGGGAAATAATTAAATTTTTCATAATTTTACAATTCTCAACCTTTATTAATTATGATTTAAAACAATATAAAACTAAACTCTTAAATAAAATCACTGTTAAAGATTAAAAATTTTCTTAAAATAATTGAAGTTTTTGTCTGATTTAGATATTTATTTCATCATCTCAATTTCACTTCAAAAATTTTTTTTTATTTAAATTTTAGTGAAGTCATGTTCAAAATAACATTTAGTTAAATAGGAAAGGTTATCGTGACACATTTTCAAAAATTTAATTGCTTCCACACATTTTATCTTTGTTCTTTGTTGGAAAAGCTTGGTGACAAGTTTTTTGTTCACACAATTATTATTATCGATATAATGAAACGTTAATTTTCCTTTTCTTCTCTACTACTTAGATTTTCCATTATCGAGCCTTGATTAAACTATTCAGAAGATAAGCCACTAGGGCTAGCCTAGTGCAAATGGGGTGGGTTAAGGGCTTAGAATGTTTTAGTCTCAGATTTATATCTGAGCATGCGCATAATATTAAGAATATAGTAATAGTTGGGTTAAAGAGACACATGTGATGCATAAAAAATAAAAATTAAAAAAACCAATTCAGAAGATGGAGGGGGATCACAAGCAAACTACAAGAAATTCTTGGATCTTGAAAAGATGGTGGAAATTTTCACAATGGGTCAAGTTTTCCCCTGTATCACGCCACATGTTGGAGTGGATTTCGCAACATCAATTTTCCTCTACTTGCTCCTTCACACATTACTCGCAGAAGATACTTCGACTCTAAAGAAAAACAATTAAGAGAAGAGAATAGCATAACTTTTTTTAAGAGAGTAAACGATGCTAAAGAATGGAGCCAAGTGCTTTTATTGATAGGTGAATTGATAATCAAAATAATATGATAGATGCATATTGATAGATACACACATGTCATCTGTTATTAGGTTTTGGAAATATCAAGAGATTTTCCTTTTCATAAAAGACTAAGATTTTGTTTGGCATTTAAGTTTAACTCCAATTAACTGTACTTATCATATCAGTCTTTTTTTTTTTTTTAAGTTAACAAAATTTATAATAATATTTAAAAAATTAATCAATTTCAACTTAAAAATTTCATCTCCAACTAGTAACTAAACGCAAATTAAGAAAACTCCACGATATTCCCTTGGTAAAACGGTATTTATCATAATTTCCCTTGATTGATGTATCTACTACTAAAACCATTAATCAAGAAAGGTTACTTTGATAATTGGGATATTGATTTCAATTGGCTATTTATCAAAATTCTTGATTTATTTTATCTTTATCTCAACTTTATGGAGGTTTGGTTTCAATATTGTTCCTTATTAGATTTTGTGTTCGATCTTGATCTTGATCTTGATCCTGATCCCGACCCCGAACTTGGGTCTTTCAAGGTTTGATTTTGATACTGATTTGACCTCTTGACATGAACCGGTTATTTCTAATATGTTCAGAGCACACATGGTATGCTCTCCATCTTCAAATATTAACTTAATTGGAAGGCGATCTTCATATACAATTTGGACCAAATCTTGTATTTAGGGTAGATTTTTTTTTTTTTTTGAAAAAAAAAGTATTTCGTAAATTTGTAAACTCATTATTTTGACTAATTTTAAAAAAATATATATTTGGTAAATTGGTAAACTCAAGGATTATTTTAGAAAATTTTAAGAATATAGGGGATATTTGGTGAATGAGTTTAGTTTAAGATTTTTAAGTTTTAATAGTAATTTTTCAGAAAAGACAAAAAATTTTTTTAGAAAAGATAAAAAACTTTTTCAGAAAAACACAAAAATCATGATGAAAAAAGTATAATTTAATTTAAACCAAACACCCTTATAAACTTGAGTATGGAATTTCAATTAAATTCAGGGAGGATTTTGTAATTTCTCTGTACTTTCAAGAGTCCAGTACTAAGAGCCCACCCGCCGTTCTCTTCTCGTACAGTTGTCCGCACAGCCATGGCTTCCGAGCAAAACTCTGCGTCGAAGAAGAGAGCAAAGAGAAAACGAATCCAACAACACGACGCCGAACTCGAGCAACTCGACTCTCTGCCGTGGAACTCGTCTCTCTCCGGCGACGACCCCTTCTCTTTCCTCGCCGGCTCTAACGAGCTCGAAGGAGGTTCGGACCCTTTTTTTTCTCCATTCTAGGGATTTAATAGTGAATTAGGAAAAAAGCTTTTGATTAATTTCTTAAGCTCATGATTTCTTTGGAAAATTTTTGCTTTCTAGGAACGAAAGGTTATAATTTTCTAACAGCGTTGTTTGTTGTTGTTGTTGTTGTTTGTTTGTTTGTTTTTTTTTTTTAAATCTGTTTGGTTTCCGGGAAAGTTGACGTAGAGAAAGAGAGTAGTGACTAGTGAAAGGTCGTTTTTTTTTTTTTTTTGCATTTGGTTTGTGTTTTGGAAATGTTGGAAAAAGATTAACTATTGTTCAGTTTCTATCAGATTAAGGATAATGTAGTTATAATTATGCTAATAGGATTATTAAGAATTGGACGTATTAATTTTTTTACTTCTAACAAAAAACAAACAAACTATTACACAAGATTTATAGTAGTTCACCTTCGAAGAGCTACGTCTACTTTTGGCCATTTTAGCTGCGGAATTTCACTACGACGAAGAAGAAGATTATAAGGGAAAGTCCAAATACAATTGTGAAACCTTCAAGTGTCGGTATTATAATTTTTAATCCCAGAAATAATTAGGCTTCACACACTCAAAAAAGATAACCATAGGTTTATGGATTGTTAGATTATGACGGTTTTTTTTTTGTTTTTTGGGCCGGGGGGGGGGGTGTGTTAATTACAGGGTTTCTTTCACTTGAAGAGATTGATGAAGCGGAATACGGTTTGTTACTTCCTAAACCCGAAAGAGAAACTGGGAAGCAAAAGTCTGACTCAACTACACAATCTAATAAACAGAAGGGTAGTGGTGGTGATGGGGTTGAGGCTGAAGTTGAAGAGAAACTGGAAAGTGATGAGAATGTGAAGGCCGAAAAGAAGAAGAAGAAGCGGAAGAAGAAAAAGAAGGGAAAGAAAGTGGAAAAAGTTGAGGGTGGTGAGGGCAATGGTGGTGATGGGGTTGAGACTGAGGTTGAAGAGAAAGAAGAGGACGAGAATGTGAAGACTGAACAAGGGAACAAGAAGACTAAGAGCAAGAAGAAAGTGAACGAAACTCTGGAAAATGAAGAACCCATGACTGGTTAGTGTCCTATGTTAACTTACCTAAGTTTTACTGTTGCCAGGCTGCTGTTTTCCTGTGTTGGTGTCACGGTTTTCGTTTAATTTATTTTGATTTCATCTTGTTTGTTCTTTAACCGCCTATAAGAGTCGATGCTGAACTTGAATACATCCTCGGTGAACAGTTAATTATTGAACTCAAAGTTGGAGTTGAACTTGATATGCCTTTCTAGCATTTCCTATTTGTCAATTATTGCTTAACTCTTTTTTTATTACCATTTGCTCATTTCTTGTTGATCTTAGTCTTTTTGAATTGTGAAAATGACAAATCAGTATGCTATCAAAGGCCTGGATCAGCCTGCTGCTAGCCCTTTTTTCCTCTCTCTGAACATATCCCCACAATTCAATCTCAATATCTTTCATTTTTTTGGCCTTTTTTTTTTTTTTCTCCAAATGATTTAAAGTTTTGAAGTTTGGTTTAAAACTGTTTATGGTTTATTTCCTTCTTTTTATTCTTTTTTCCAGCTTCACCTGAAATTTTTCAACACATTGAATTTTGTCTTTCTTTTTGGAAGCCTAAACACAGTTTCTTGTGATTGTAGTTAGTAATGACAATGATGACGCTGAAGAACAGCCTGTTGCTGAAGAAGACTATTATGCATGGAATGAACTGAGGCTCCATCCTCTGATTATGAAATCCATATACAGGCTTGGGTTCAAGGAACCAACACCGATACAGAAAGCTTGTATTCCTGCTGCTGCTCATCAGGGGAAGGTTAGTGAGGGCACTTAACTGAAGTTTTTTTATTAAGAGACGAGAACATTAGGTTCCTGGTGAGTCTGATTTGTTTACATGACAGGATGTTGTTGGTGCTGCGGAGACAGGGTCTGGGAAGACACTGGCTTTTGGTTTACCCATTTTTCAGCGCCTCTTGGAGGAACAAGAAAAGGCCTCAAAGATGCTTGAACAAAGGGGTGAGGAAGCAGAAAAATTTGCTCCAAAGGGACTTTTGCGGGCTCTCATTATTACTCCTACAAGAGAACTTGCACTTCAGGTACGGTTGTTATGTTTGTTTAATAGCTTCTACTTATATTATTTCTCTGGTGAATGACTGGGAAGGTTCTAGATGAACCGACACTTCTAGCAATTTAGAAAGGTTAAGTCGTAACTGTTCCCTACATATTTAATCAATATCAATAATAATTAATTACCAATATGATTATCATACACCATTATGTGGAATATGACCTTCTTGTTTTTGCTTCTTCTTCTTCTTCTTTTCTTAAAAATGGTTTGACTGTATTTACTGGAAGAATAAACTGATGACCTTTTTTGGATTTTAGCGAAATAGTGGAACTTCTCTTTTTTAGGGGTCAAGAAATCTCCTCGAGAGCATTCAGACGAACTTTTTTCATAGTTCTGGTGACTTAGGAGAATGTTGACACTTATAATGTCGATCTGTTTGATTAGACTTTTGACTTATTTCTGCAAACAAACTTTTAGGAGCAGGACAAGATAGGATAATTACATCTGTCATGATACTTGCAATATTAGATGTATTTTCCAAAACTATTATTCTATTGATGGTTAAGCCCAATTAACCAATTTTAAGTCCATGAAACTTATTATGCTTAAATAAGTTTTACTTTTAGATTATATTATGCTTTTCCTTGGTTTTCATGTTTGGAAAGTTATGTATGTTAGGGAAGAGTGCTTAAAATTCTCCGAATTTATCTATTGGTCAAGTTGCTTAGATTATGTATATGCTTGTGCCAACAGTTAGCTCATTTCTGGTTCAGTTGCTTGTGGGGATTAGGATTACTGGTTAAGACTTCTTAGGTCTTCCTTTTTGGATCTTTGGGTGTGTGGATTTGGCTTAGTTGATCTATTTTGAATACATTGGTGTGGATTTCATTTTCCCCTTTTCCAGGTAACTGATCATCTCAAGGCTGTAAGCAAGGATACCAACATTGGAGTTGTTCCAATTGTTGGAGGGATGTCAACCGAAAAGCAGGCGAGACTTCTAAAATGGAGGCCTGAGATTATTGTTGGAACTCCTGGTAGACTATGGGAACTTATGTCTGGAGGAGAAAAGCATCTTGTTGAGGTCAGTGTTAGAATTTTATATAAAATCTCCCAAGAAAAAAATGCTGTCTCCAAAATGTAATTTCAGGGTCTGGAGATCTAGCCTTGTATTTCTCTGCAGATGTTTTCAGTGTCGCATCATTTATCTCCTTTATACTAGGTGGTTGTATTTGTTTTAACTCCGATTATTTGCTTTGCAGTTACATTCATTGTCTTTCTTTGTTCTGGATGAGGCTGATCGTATGATAGAGAATGGACATTTTCATGAATTGCAGTCAATAATTGACATGCTTCCTTTGGCAAATGGTCCTACAGTAGGACACTCGCAAGATTCACAAACTTGTGTTACAGTTTCAAGTGTCCAGAGAAAGAAAAGACAAACATTTGTTTTTTCTGCTACAATAGCACTCTGTGCTGACTTTCGGAAGAAGCTGAAGCATGGTGCCCTGAAACCAAAGCAACCAATGTCTGATGGATTCAATTCCATAGAATCTCTTTCAGAACGAGCGGGGATGAGAGAGAATGTTGCCATCATTGATTTGACCAACGTGTCCATTTTGGCAAATAAGCTTGAAGAATCGTTTATTGAGTATGTGCCTTTTCATCTATTGTTCATTTTCTTTTTCCTTTTGTTTTGCTGAATCTCGACTTCCCATTTCTTATATTGTTCTATACTTTGTTGCACATATGCTGACTTTATATTTTTGGTCTCCCTTTTCTCTTTCTTTCTTATTCCCCCATAAAAACACACGCTTTATATTTGAGGTGTATCAGTTTGTTCTGGCACGTACACCATTTTAGTCTATGGGTTCTTCTACAATTGAAATCATGTACTTTGCTTTATTCGTACACCAACCTCATTTAACACATGTACTTTTGCAATCTATAATTTTTTTTTTTTTTTTAACTTGTATAAAAGAATGGTTGTTATTTTTGTCAAGTGCCATTGTATTTCTTGGACACCAACATCTATTTACGGAGTGAAATTTATGGTCGCTTGTCTATAGATGGCTTGTATTTCTTTCTGGATTGACATGCTGCCTTCGTCTTTGACCAAGAGTGAGCATATGTTGTCAATCTTATCATGATTAAATTTCTTATTAGACAATGAATCTCTGCAATGAAGCATTGCTAACACTTTATATTGCAGGTGCAAGGAAGAAGATAAAGATGCTTATTTGTATTATATATTGAGTATGCATGGACAAGGCCGGACGATAGTTTTCTGTACATCAGTGGCAGCTCTGCGGCACCTATCTTCTGTCTTGCGCATTCTTGGTATCAATGTTTGGACACTTCATGCCCAGATGCAGCAGCGTGCTCGATTAAAAGTTTGTTTCTCCTTCTTACTTTTTTTTTTTTTTTTGTTTTCTTTTTTACCATATCTTTTGTTTATGCATTTGGCATGAGAATCATAGGACAAGGATACATGTCATTTCATTATCTGTTTTTGTATTCTTGCTTAACAGCTCTGAAATTTATGAAAGAGGTCTGTATACTTGATTTCCTAGCTTTCTGGCTAATAGCCATATCTTGACAGCTCCTTCCCCCAAATCTCCAAAGCAAATATCCTGCCATTAACCTCGTGCATTTAATGCAGGCGGTCGATCGTTTTCGGGCAAATGAACATGGCATACTTATTGCAACTGATATTGCAGCGAGAGGCATTGATATTCCTGGTGTGAGAACCGTTGTTCACTATCAGCTACCGCATTCAGCAGACGTCAGTTGAAACCCGAATGCTTATTTACATTGTTTTGTTATGGTTCTTATGTGTTGCACTTTTTTAGGTTCCATCAGTTGTTCCTAAACAATATTTCATTTCCCATTCTTATTAGGTATATGTTCATAGAAGTGGGAGAACTGCGAGAGCTTCTTCTGATGGGTGCAGCATCGCACTAATTGCACCCAAAGAAACATCCAAATTTGCTTCTTTGTACAAGTCATTTTCTAAGGTAGTTCTTTCTTCTTTTCTGCAATGATTTATATGTAGCAATGATTTATATATATATATATATCAAGGTTTAAAATTGCGCAATTGGGTATTGAGGCGTTTTCTGTTTGCTAGTTAAGGCATAAGCCTTAGTGCGGTTTAGGGGTAAGCCTCAAAATGAAACCATAAAATAAGTCGAAAAAATATGAACAATCATATAGTATGTAGAAATCATAACATGACAACGAAATTTTTTTCTTCAAATATCTATCTTTCAGCCTCTCGTTAAACATTATGTAAACCAATGAGTTAATTTTTATGGTAGCCAAGCGATTTCTTTGGACTGGAAAAAACTTCAGAAAAATTGAGGCTATATAGCCTCAATATTGTGCAACTGCGTGTGTTTTTGAGTACGCCTCAATTCATAGAGGCGTACGCAATTTAGAGGGCAATTGAGGCTTAGGCCTCATTACTATTTTTTTCTGCAATTCACTGAGGAGTGCCTCATTGCGCACCTCAAATTGCGCAATTTTAAACAATGATATATATATATATATATTGTTTCTTGATTGAGAGAAGTAGTTTATTGAGTTGGAAGACTGAGATTGTTCCTGCAGAAATGCATTATTTACCTTTCTTAGTTTAGTCTTAGTATTGAACATTTTTTGCCTTCATGCAGGAAAGTTTTCAGCGTTTTCCTTTGGATAGTTCATACATGCCTGAGGTCATGAAACGCTTATCTCTTGCACGACAAATTGACAAGATTGCGCGGAAGGACTCCAAGGTATTAACTTGGGTTTGAATTAGCCAATATGAACTCTAGTAATTTGTCCTCCTCCCTCACTTTGAATGTTTATAGTAGTGGAATTCATCCTGTTGTATCCAAGAAAAGAAGAGGAAGATGTATGGCCAGCTAAAGAGGCCTTGTGATTCCTGGTGCATGCCTGCATCTCAAAGTCGACTTTGGTTGGATTATGATATTACTCGGCTCATCCCAAATTTTGGTTCTTATGGATCAGCTGTCCCAATTCTCTCACCCGTAATTGTGAAAGCGTTACCTTGTTAAAGAAATGAATTAGATCTTGCTGTCTTCAATTTTATTACTTCTGTGGAATCGGTATATTTGAAGGTTCATAAGTAGGATGTAGTAAGTGTATGGTGTCAGCTTGTGTCATACTGTTATTTTGTGGCATTGAGGACTGATCCCTCTTTATTGAATTCGTTTATTTTTTTTTTTAATAAGATTATTGAATTCGTTTCTTGTCTACACATGAAGTTCCCTTATTGTTTGATAGAGTGGGCTTTATTTATTTATTTATTTTTTCCCTCTCTCATTAGTTTCTAACTTATGTTGCTTCCCTTTTCCTGTTCATTCTTTAGGAAAAGGTGAACAAAAGCTGGTTTGAACGAAATGCAGAATTAATTGAGTTAGATATGGACAATGATGAGAGTGAAGACGAAAGAGCGAACAATTGTAAGCAAAAGAAAGCCGCCACCACGAATCTAAAGAAGTTACAGCAGGTTCTATTCTATCTTGCGTAAAATATTCTTGTTTCTATCCGTTAATTGCTTCACTATTGGCTATACAATGTATCTGACTATGAGGATCTCAAATTTTTTTGCAGGAGTTGAATGAAATGCTTTCACGTCCTCTACAACCTAAGTCTTTTTCACACCGTTATTTGGCAGGGGTAATCGTCTCCGAAACTTTGTTACTCTTGGCAAAATCATTTAGCAGACTAAGTCATTCATTTTTTCTTATCATGAGTTAAGAGAATGTAAAGTATTGTTTATAGTACAAGCAACCAGGTGGCATATGTCCATCTTTTTTTTCCTCTAAAATCCAGGGTTCGAAACCAGGCACGAGAGGTTGTTCTTAGTTAATTGCAAGGCTTAACTCAAATTTTGTCCTAAATATGATGCATCTCTGTTTTTTCCAGGCCGGGATTTCACCTCTCTTGCAACATCAATTTCAAGAATTAGCCAAGCAAAAATTGGGTGATGTCAAAAACTTGGGAGATACCAAAAGGAGGAAATTGGTTGTTATAGGTCAGGATTGTGTAGAACCACTCCAGGCACTTCGGACCGCCGGTCAAGAGGTACTATCTGTAGTACATATT
>CM046382.1:15485048-15496992 GCA_025413485.1 Ficus microcarpa | reverse complement strand
CTTCTCTAGTGAGAGAAAATTGGTCGGGCTCAATATTTCTAGAAATTTAAATCATTAAATCTTGCTCTAAATAGTATTTCAATGGTCCCTTTAAGTCGAAAAATACCTTCCGGATGGTGATTTATGGTACTCAAAATATTTGATGGCTATAGCCTACTCCGTCGAGCAAAAATGGGTATGTATCAAAATTCCAAAGCCTATAGCCTTCTCTCGCAACTGAAAATTTTTCTGTCTCAAAATTTCTACAACTTTGGATCATTAAAAGATACTTTCAACATAATTCTAACGATCCATTTTGTGTCGAAAAACTCCTTCCGGATCACGATTGGACGTATTCTCTATATCTACTCCATTTTCTAAAGCCTATAGCCTTCTCTAGTGAGAGAAAATTGGTCGGGCTCAATATTTCTAGAAATTTAAATCATTAAATCTTGCTCTAAATAGTATTTCAATGGTCCCTTTAAGTCGAAAAATACCTTCCGGATGGTGATTTATGGTACTCAAAATATTTGATGGCTATAGCCTACTCCGTCGAGCAAAAATGGGTATGTATCAAAATTCCAAAGCCTATAGCCTTCTCTCGCAACTGAAAATTTTTCTGTCTCAAAATTTCTACAACTTTGGATCATTAAAAGATACTTTCAACATAATTCTAACGATCCATTTTGTGTCGAAAAACTCCTTCCGGATCACGATTGGACGTATTCTCTATATCTACTCCATTTTCTAAAGCCTATAGCCTTCTCTAGTGAGAGAAAATTGGTCGGGCTCAAATTTCTAGAAATTTAAATCATTAAATCTTGCTCTAAATAGTATTTCAATGGTCCCCTTTAAGTCGAAAAATACCTTCCGGATGGTGATTTATGGTACTCAAAATATTTGATGGCTATAGCCTACTCCGTCGAGCAAAAATGGGTATGTATCAAAATTCCAAAGCCTATAGCCTTCTCTCGCAACTGAAAATTTTTCTGTCTCAAAATTTCTACAACTTTGGATCATTAAAAGATACTTTCAACATAATTCTAACGATCCATTTTGTGTCGAAAAACTCCTTCCGGATCACGATTGGACGTATTCTCTATATCTACTCCATTTTCTAAAGCCTATAGCCTTCTCTAGTGAGAGAAAATTGGTCGGGCTCAATATTTCTAGAAATTTAAATCATTAAATCTTGCTCTAAATAGTATTTCAATGGTCCCTTTAAGTCGAAAAATACCTTCCGGATGGTGATTTATGGTACTCAAAATATTTGATGGCTATAGCCTACTCCGTCGAGCAAAAATGGGTATGTATCAAAATTCCAAAGCCTATAGCCTTCTCTCGCAACTGAAAATTTTTCTGTCTCAAAATTTCTACAACTTTGGATCATTAAAAGATACTTTCAACATAATTCTAACGATCCATTTTGTGTCGAAAAACTCCTTCCGGATCACGATTGGACGTATTCTCTATATCTACTCCATTTTCTAAAGCCTATAGCCTTCTCTAGTGAGAGAAAATTGGTCGGGCTCAAAATTTCTAGAAATTTAAATCATTAAATCTTGCTCTAAATAGTATTTCAATGGTCCCCTTTAAGTCGAAAAATACCTTCCGGATGGTGATTTATGGTACTCAAAATATTTGATGGCTATAGCCTACTCCGTCGAGCAAAAATGGGTATGTATCAAAATTCCAAAGCCTATAGCCTTCTCTCGCAACTGAAAATTTTTCTGTCTCAAAATTTCTACAACTTTGGATCATTAAAAGATACTTTCAACATAATTCTAACGATCCATTTTGTGTCGAAAAACTCCTTCCGGATCACGATTGGACGTATTCTCTATATCTACTCCATTTTCTAAAGCCTATAGCCTTCTCTAGTGAGAGAAAATTGGTCGGGCTCAATATTTCTAGAAATTTAAATCATTAAATCTTGCTCTAAATAGTATTTCAATGGTCCCCTTTAAGTCGAAAAATACCTTCCGGATGGTGATTTATGGTACTCAAAATATTTGATGGCTATAGCCTACTCCGTCGAGCAAAAATGGGTATGTATCAAAATTCCAAAGCCTATAGCCTTCTCTCGCAACTGAAAATTTTTCTGTCTCAAAATTTCTACAACTTTGGATCATTAAAAGATACTTTCAACATAATTCTAACGATCCATTTTGTGTCGAAAAACTCCTTCCGGATCACGATTGGACGTATTCTCTATATCTACTCCATTTTCTAAAGCCTATAGCCTTCTCTAGTGAGAGAAAATTGGTCGGGCTCAATATTTCTAGAAATTTAAATCATTAAATCTTGCTCTAAATAGTATTTCAATGGTCCCCTTTAAGTCGAAAAATACCTTCCGGATGGTGATTTATGGTACTCAAAATATTTGATGGCTATAGCCTACTCCGTCGAGCAAAAATGGTATGTATCAAAATTCCAAAGCCTATAGCCTTCTCTCGCAACTGAAAATTTTTCTGTCTCAAAATTTCTACAACTTTGGATCATTAAAAGATACTTTCAACATAATTCTAACGATCCATTTTGTGTCGAAAAACTCCTTCCGGATCACGATTGGACGTATTCTCTATATCTACTCCATTTTCTAAAGCCTATAGCCTTCTCTAGTGAGAGAAAATTGGTCGGGCTCAAATTTCTAGAAATTTAAATCATTAAATCTTGCTCTAAATAGTATTTCAATGGTCCCTTTAAGTCGAAAAATACCTTCCGGATGGTGATTTATGGTACTCAAAATATTTGATGGCTATAGCCTACTCCGTCGAGCAAAAATGGGTATGTATCAAAATTCCAAAGCCTATAGCCTTCTCTCGCAACTGAAAATTTTTCTGTCTCAAAATTTCTACAACTTTGGATCATTAAAAGATACTTTCAACATAATTCTAACGATCCATTTTGTGTCGAAAAACTCCTTCCGGATCACGATTGGACGTATTCTCTATATCTACTCCATTTTCTAAAGCCTATAGCCTTCTCTAGTGAGAGAAAATTGGTCGGGCTCAAATTTCTAGAAATTTAAATCATTAAATCTTGCTCTAAATAGTATTTCAATGGTCCCCTTTAAGTCGAAAAATACCTTCCGGATGGTGATTTATGGTACTCAAAATATTTGATGGCTATAGCCTACTCCGTCGAGCAAAAATGGGTATGTATCAAAATTCCAAAGCCTATAGCCTTCTCTCGCAACTGAAAATTTTTCTGTCTCAAAATTTCTACAACTTTGGATCATTAAAAGATACTTTCAACATAATTCTAACGATCCATTTTGTGTCGAAAAACTCCTTCCGGATCACGATTGGACGTATTCTCTATATCTACTCCATTTTCTAAAGCCTATAGCCTTCTCTAGTGAGAGAAAATTGGTCGGGCTCAATATTTCTAGAAATTTAAATCATTAAATCTTGCTCTAAATAGTATTTCAATGGTCCCCTTTAAGTCGAAAAATACCTTCCGGATGGTGATTTATGGTACTCAAAATATTTGATGGCTATAGCCTACTCCGTCGAGCAAAAATGGTATGTATCAAAATTCCAAAGCCTATAGCCTTCTCTCGCAACTGAAAATTTTTCTGTCTCAAAATTTCTACAACTTTGGATCATTAAAAGATACTTTCAACATAATTCTAACGATCCATTTTGTGTCGAAAAACTCCTTCCGGATCACGATTGGACGTATTCTCTATATCTACTCCATTTTCTAAAGCCTATAGCCTTCTCTAGTGAGAGAAAATTGGTCGGGCTCAATATTTCTAGAAATTTAAATCATTAAATCTTGCTCTAAATAGTATTTCAATGGTCCCCTTTAAGTCGAAAAATACCTTCCGGATGGTGATTTATGGTACTCAAAATATTTGATGGCTATAGCCTACTCCGTCGAGCAAAAATGGTATGTATCAAAATTCCAAAGCCTATAGCCTTCTCTCGCAACTGAAAATTTTTCTGTCTCAAAATTTCTACAACTTTGGATCATTAAAAGATACTTTCAACATAATTCTAACGATCCATTTTGTGTCGAAAAACTCCTTCCGGATCACGATTGGACGTATTCTCTATATCTACTCCATTTTCTAAAGCCTATAGCCTTCTCTAGTGAGAGAAAATTGGTCGGGCTCAATATTTCTAGAAATTTAAATCATTAAATCTTGCTCTAAATAGTATTTCAATGGTCCCTTTAAGTCGAAAAATACCTTCCGGATGGTGATTTATGGTACTCAAAATATTTGATGGCTATAGCCTACTCCGTCGAGCAAAAATGGTATGTATCAAAATTCCAAAGCCTATAGCCTTCTCTCGCAACTGAAAATTTTTCTGTCTCAAAATTTCTACAACTTTGGATCATTAAAAGATACTTTCAACATAATTCTAACGATCCATTTTGTGTCGAAAAACTCCTTCCGGATCACGATTGGACGTATTCTCTATATCTACTCCATTTTCTAAAGCCTATAGCCTTCTCTAGTGAGAGAAAATTGGTCGGGCTCAAATTTCTAGAAATTTAAATCATTAAATCTTGCTCTAAATAGTATTTCAATGGTCCCCTTTAAGTCGAAAAATACCTTCCGGATGGTGATTTATGGTACTCAAAATATTTGATGGCTATAGCCTACTCCGTCGAGCAAAAATGTGTATGTATCAAAATTCCAAAGCCTATAGCCTTCTCTCGCAACTGAAAATTTTTCTGTCTCAAAATTTCTACAACTTTGGATCATTAAAAGATACTTTCAACATAATTCTAACGATCCATTTTGTGTCGAAAAACTCCTTCCGGATCACGATTGGACGTATTCTCTATATCTACTCCATTTTCTAAAGCCTATAGCCTTCTCTAGTGAGAGAAAATTGGTCGGGCTCAAAATTTCTAGAAATTTAAATCATTAAATCTTGCTCTAAATAGTATTTCAATGGTCCCCTTTAAGTCGAAAAATACCTTCCGGATGGTGATTTATGGTACTCAAAATATTTGATGGCTATAGCCTACTCCGTCGAGCAAAAATGTGTATGTATCAAAATTCCAAAGCCTATAGCCTTCTCTCGCAACTGAAAATTTTTCTGTCTCAAAATTTCTACAACTTTGGATCATTAAAAGATACTTTCAACATAATTCTAACGATCCATTTTGTGTCGAAAAACTCCTTCCGGATCACGATTGGACGTATTCTCTATATCTACTCCATTTTCTAAAGCCTATAGCCTTCTCTAGTGAGAGAAAATTGGTCGGGCTCAATATTTCTAGAAATTTAAATCATTAAATCTTGCTCTAAATAGTATTTCAATGGTCCCTTTAAGTCGAAAAATACCTTCCGGATGGTGATTTATGGTACTCAAAATATTTGATGGCTATAGCCTACTCCGTCGAGCAAAAATGGGTATGTATCAAAATTCCAAAGCCTATAGCCTTCTCTCGCAACTGAAAATTTTTCTGTCTCAAAATTTCTACAACTTTGGATCATTAAAAGATACTTTCAACATAATTCTAACGATCCATTTTGTGTCGAAAAACTCCTTCCGGATCACGATTGGACGTATTCTCTATATCTACTCCATTTTCTAAAGCCTATAGCCTTCTCTAGTGAGAGAAAATTGGTCGGGCTAATATTCTAGAAATTTAAATCATTAAATCTTGCTCTAAATAGTATTTCAATGTCCCCTTTAAGTCGAAAAATACCTTCCGGATGTGATTTATGGTACTCAAAATATTTGATGGCTATAGCCTACTCCGTCGAGCAAAAATGTGTATGTATCAAAATTCCAAAGCCTATAGCCTTCTCTCGCAACTGAAAATTTTTCTGTCTCAAAATTTCTACAACTTTGGATCATTAAAAGATACTTTCAACATAATTCTAACGATCCTTTTGTGTCGAAAACTCCTTCCGATCACGTGTAATACCTAGAATTCCTGTTGCCATTTTTCCTTCTAAAAAGGAATTATGAGCATATATGATATGTTTGCGGAAAAACTCAGTTAAGGGTTTTTCACACGTTTTACGGAGTCTTATGGCCCAATAAGACTCAGAATAGATTTTTAAGGTTAGAAAACGCCTTTTCAGGGTGAAAAGGGCGATAAGGGTCGTTTTTCCGAAAAAGTCAAAGTTTGACCAAAAAGTCAACTTTGACCAAAAAAGTCAAAGTTTGACTAGAAAGTCAATTTTGATTAAGGAAGTCAAAGTTTGACCATGAAAGTCAACTTTGACCGAAAAAGTCAAAGTTTGACCGAAAAGTCAACTTTGACCCGAAAAGTCAAAGTTTGACCAAAAGTGGTCAACAGTTGACCCGACATTGGAAAATGCTGCGGTATGAGAAAATACTGCAAAATATGTCAGTATGGGCGAGATAGCCCAAATAGACAGTAGAAAATAAGAAAACACCCTAGAAATCAAGCATCCCTAGCATTAGTTAAGGTCAAACTGATATTTTTAGTCAAAATATCACTCAAGAAGACCAATCCAAGCCAAAGGGCAAAAACGTCAAAATTTTCATTTTTGGGGGCAAAAATGTAAATTTTAAAAAATATGAGAAATACGCCACGAGACGTCATTAGATGAGGTCACAATAAGGAAATATTATGTTTTGCAAGAAGAAATCAAGAAATAGCCACTTCGAGGGCAAAGATGTAAAGATTTTGTCTTTCGGGGCAAAAACGTAAATTTTGGAAATATGTGATTTTAATGGAAGAAAATCACATAAAAACATGAAAAGAAGGATATTGGATTGAAAAGTAAGCATTATGGCCAATTTTGGAATTTTGGGGCATAAATGCAAAATTTTCACTTTTGGGGGCAAAAGTGTAAATTTTGGAAAATTGACGAAATGACGTATGAAGTCACTAAGATGATTATATCATCAAATAGGATGGGTGTGTTGATTTTTGGGACAATCGGACACCTAGAGGGTATTTCTGCGAAGATTTCTAGTTTCGGGGGCAAAATTGGAATTTTTGAAAATTGGTGACATAAGCCATTAGCTCAGCCCACCATCAGCTTCCAGCTCAGCCCTTCCAGCTGCCATTCAGCTGTCCACAGCCGTGAGCCATCTTGTGGAGAAATCCAAGAATAGAATTTTGGGGTTAAAAAATTAATTAAGAAAAAGTTGAAAGTTATCATTATCTTCTTGAAGCTTCCTTGAGAGTGAGAGTCGGTGGAGCTGGAAATAAATCCAGAAAACAGCCACAAGTCTAGCCATTCTCCATCAGAAAATCCGTGAGCCATCAAGAGGAGAGAAACCAAGCCAAAAGCTTGGGAAAATTTTGCGTGATCCTCCATGGGTGTGTGTTCGGCTTGGTGCATGAAGCAAGGAAGAATTCTGGAAATTTCCAGAATTTTTGGTAAGCTGAAAACGTGGAGAAGATGAAGGAGAAAATGAAGAAAAATTCTCAGCCAAGGCCAAGGTGAGCCGAGCAAAGAGAAAGGAGAAGCAACCAAGGTGCCAAGGGAGATTTTGGTGCATGGTGTGTGCATGTGGTTCGGCTGGTGTGTGCAGCAAAATGGAGAAGAAAAATTTATGGGTTTTGGGCTGCTTGAAGGCTCGGCAAGAACAGCAAGGAATCACTCAAGTTGGTGCAGATTTTTGGTGTGTTTTGGTGTTCAAAACAGCGAGCATGATGCAGCAAAAAAGGGAGACAGATTTCAGTCCAAGAATCCATGGGTAAGTCATGGTAAAGACTCTCAAACCCTAAGCTTTTTCCATCCAAAATTGAATGGAAATTGATGGTTAATTATGTGTATGATTGTGTGTTCATGGCTGGAAATTTTGGAGCCAAATGGTGTAAGGAAACCGGCTGCAAGGAGGAGGCAGCCAAGGGAGCTAGAGTTCGGCTCCAAGGAAGAACTCATGTCCGAAAATTATGGGAGGTATAAACCCTAACCCTAGCTTTAGATTCAAGCATTAAATTTGGGAATTTAATGTGTATTTATGTGAGTGATGTAGAGCATAAGCTCATTTAATTTTCAGCTATGTGTATGCTAGGGTGTAAGGCTTGATTAGGGTGATTAGCATGCTAGTTAGTGTGCATGATTTTCTGTTTTGTGTGCTATGTTTATGCTTGTTTGTTTGCTTGGTTTGCATGGTTGATTGGCTAAGTATGTCCCTATGTATGGTGCAGCCGTGTGTGGCAATATGCTAGGGTGCTAGATGTTAATTTCGGTTTGCTTGTGTGATGCAAACCCATGCTTGTGCAACCTTAGATGCAATGCAAACCTAGGTTAGTAGTCCGGTTTGGTTTGCATAGCTACGTGGGGTTAACATGTCCAACGCATGTGGGACGTTTAGATAACGTGCATGTTGATTTTCTAGACTCCCGTGTGATCGGTTTGAGTTAGAAGCCAAAAATAGGACACGTAAAAGCAATGTAACACGAAACTGGCAGGTTCGGATCCAACCTCCCCAGTTTTCGTAAACCAAAAATAAGAGGCCCTTAGAGGCCGAAATTGGGAAAGTGTAAAACACGAAAGTTGTTCGGAACAACTTTTGCTAGGGGGTGCGCGAGCCGTTTTTCAAATTAAGGCTCCAAAGGCCTTCGAAAATAATAAAACCCGTGGCTAAGCATTCACGTCCCCCAGACCCGTTAGCTTCAGGATCAGCCAGTTTCAACTCGAAACTGGTACTGATCTAGGCCGAATTAGGAGTTTTGTAAAACACGAAAGTTTTAGCATTTTTCGAGAGCTAGAACTTTCGTGAAGAAACCTTTTTCAGATTACGCACCGATTTTAAGATAAAAATTATTTTACCAAGGGTGCTCAGGAATCCGAAATTTCCTGAACAACAAGTTTTAATCAATGGTTCTAGAAAATGGTTTTTCAACCTTAAAAGAATGATTTGGCTATGAAAATCGTTCCAAAGACGGTTTTCAACCTAAAATGAATTTACAAAACATAAAACCAAGAGTTTGGATTTTATGACATGAGTTATGAATTTTTACACAAAAGTGAGATTTTGGGATTAATTTCCCTAAGTGTTTTTCCAAGAAAGGAGATAAGATTTTTAAGCAAAGTTTTTAGCATACGATTAGTTCACGTATGGTAATCGGGTGTTAGACTCGAGTTACCGGGTCAAGCCCGAGACCCGAGAGGTTGACCCGAGGGGGTTGACCATAGTTGACCAGAGTTGACCAAGGTTGACTTTTGTTGACTTTTGGTTAACTCGTAGCTTTAAGTTAGTTTATCCTCACGGGTTATCCAAAGTAACCCCGAAGGACACCCTTAAGCTCAACCAAAGGGTTATCAGATATAACCCGATAGTTTCTCTTTAAGTTATTCGACCCTTAGAGGTTAGTTTGGCTTAGCACGCCAGGTTACCGTTGGTAACCGAAATAGACGCTTTGCAAGTAAAGGGACATACAACCAAGAATCATGTAGACCTGTTGGTTAGTTTACCTGCATTTCACGATATTAAGTAGAGTCTGTCCTATGTCAAGCAGGCAGGACCTGCAGCCGTACCAGTAGTGGAACAGCACTAGGATGGGACAATCAGTCAAGCTCGTATGACGGAAAGGTAAGTACAACTCCGCCTACGGCATGGACTCATGTTAGCTGCATGAATAGGATGTCATGTTATGTATGCATGTATGTCATGTATGTAAGTAAGTCATGTATGTATGTATGTCATGTATGTATGTATGTCATGTTATGTATGAATGTTATGTGTTTATGTGTTAAGTATGTATGCATTAAGTATGCCATGTAGTATGTATGCAGAAGCACGTTTATGTTTTATGTTATTTTTATGGCATCACGATGTATGTCCACTAAAAATAAGTATAATGGTAAGATATGAGATAGGTTAAGTAGAACATGTTGTGTTGTACTGACGTTGCCTGTGTGGTAAGTTAAAACGGCATGTTCCATGGTTTGACTTGATATGGCAGGGCTGCCTCCACTACTCCATGTTAAACTTTGTGTTTCATGGTTTGAGTTGGTTTGGACGGACCGCCTTCAATCACTCCATGGTTACATACCGAAGTACATACACACATGTTATAATATCAAGATAGGATCAGATTAGACCAGTAGAGAGACCCAAATTAATTTAATAATAAATTATAATTGGTTCACGTTTTTCGTGCATTAGATTGCATGCGGATAGGATGTTGTGCTTACTGAGCTTTTTAGCTCATTGTTTATGTTCATGCTGTAGG
Source organism: Ficus microcarpa (assembly GCA_025413485.1). Lineage (NCBI taxonomy): Eukaryota > Viridiplantae > Streptophyta > Magnoliopsida > Rosales > Moraceae > Ficus > Ficus microcarpa. The sequence goes on along the minus strand of CM046382.1, from coordinate 15,486,873 downwards.
TAAGGTTCCTACCGGCACTTCCTGAACAAGCTGTGGATAGATGGCGCAACAGAGTGTGAAATGTGGGTATGGACTGCTACGGGGTTTCCGAAAGGCGTTTAAAAGAAAATGTGTTTTCATTTCATTCAGTATGTATGCATGTATGTTTAAGTTAAGTTATGTATGTATGCTAGCTTTCCTCATAAGTGAAGGCTAGGTACTCGGGTGAGTACACTTTAAGCAGTAAGGTTTTATGAAGAAAAGTAGTTTTCAATTACGTTTAACTAGTTTTATGTTTTCCGCAATAAAAGTTTTTAAGTAACGATTTTTAGAAAAGAAAGGAAAAAAAAATTTACTCATGAAATTGGGTAACTTTATTTTTCAATCAAGCAAGTAAGTTTAAGTTAATGTCACGGACCGAAGCGAACGCTCCGGGTTCGCGCGGTCGGACTCCGCGGGGATCTGAGAGGCGGCGAGTCGGGTCGTGACATCACGATTGGACGTATTCTCTATATCTACTCCATTTTCTAAAGCCTGTAGCCTTCTCTAGTGAGAGAAAATTGGTCGGGCTCAATATTTCTAGAAATTTAAATCATTAAATCTTGCTCTAAATAGTATTTAAATGGTCCCTTTAAGTCGAAAAATACCTTCCGAATGGTGATTTATGGTACTCAAAATATTTGATGGCTATAGCCTACTCCGTCGAGCAAAAATGGGTATGTATCAAAATTCCAAAGCCTATAGCCTTCTCTCGCAACTGAAAATTTTTCTGTCTCAAAATTTCTACAACTTTGGATCATTAAAAGATACTTTCAACATAATTCTAACGATCCATTTTGTGTCGAAAAACTCCTTCCGGATCACGATTTGACGTATTCTCTATATCTACTCCATTTTGTAAAGCCTATAGCCTTCTCTAGTGAGAGAAAATTGGTCGGGCTTAATATTTCTAGAAATTTAAATCATTAAATCTTGCTCTAAATAGTATTTCAATGCTCCCCTTTAAGTCGAAAAATACCTTCCGGATGCTGATTTATGGTACTCAAAATATTTGATGGCTATAGCCTACTCCGTCGAGCAAAAATGTGTATGTATCAAAATTCCAAAGCCTATAGCCTTCTCTCGCAACTGAAAATTTTTCTGTCTCAAAATTTCTACAACTTTGGATCATTAAAAGATACTTTCAACATAATTCTAACGATCCCTTTTGTGTCGAAAAACTCCTTCCGGATCACGATTGGACGTATTCTCTATATCTACTCCATTTTCTAAAGCCTGTAGCCTTCTCTAGTGAGAGAAAATTGGTCGGGCTCAATATTTCTAGAAATTTAAATCATTAAATCTTGCTCTAAATAGTATTTCAATGGTCCCCTTTAAGTCGAAAAATACCTTCCGGATGGTGATTTATGGTTCTCACAATATTTGATGGCTATAGCCTACTCCGTCGAGCAAAAATGGGTATGTATCAAAATTCCAAAGCCTATAGCCTTCTCTCGCAACTGAAAATTTTTCTGTCTCAAAATTTCTACAACTTTGGATCATTAAAAGATACTTTCAACATAATTCTAACGATCCCTTTTGTGTCGAAAAACTCCTTCCGGATCACGATTGGACGTATTCTCTATATCTACTCCATTTTCTAAAGCCTATATCCTTCTCTAGTGAGAGAAAATTGGTCGGGCTCAATATTTTTAGAAATTTAAATCATTAAATCTTGCTCTAAATAGTATTTCAATGGTCCCATTTAAGTCGAAAAATACCTTCCGTGTAACGCCCCACCTAGCGTAGGCCGTTACCCTTACGTACATACATTCATTCATACATAAACTTACTTAGCTTGGAAACA
>CM046382.1:15461201-15484948 GCA_025413485.1 Ficus microcarpa | reverse complement strand
AAAATAATATTAATAAAATCTGATGATGGTCTTCGTGTGTCTCCGCTGGAACCAGCTCCTAGTTTGTCCCCATTTATTAAAGGATTTGTGCGCCTTCTCAATTTAAAAAAGTGCACTTGCACACTAACGTCATCCATCACGGCTCCTTGTTGAGCAAAAAAATATATCACGACACCTTTTTTATTTTTTATTTCTTATTTTTAATACTACTTGAAAGCAAGGAAACTCGCCGGCTGCCTAAAAAAAAAAAAAAATCACTGTCTAAAAACTGTTGTGAAATCTCACTATTGTGTTATGTGATGAGGATTTCATGACAGTTTTAAAATCATCATTGAATATAGAAAATATTGCCTCTTTTTCATCTATATATGTGTATTGTTATTATTTTCTTAATAGGTTTTTAAAATATTTTCATATTAATTGATTATTTTAATTAATAAAAAATGACAACTCACTGTCATTTGGGTTATTACTCAAAATTTAATATTACAGTTAGTATCTCTAATACAACTCATTTCAATTTATACTTAAGTATATAATGGTATTTTAGTTTTATATCTACTTTTGTCACCAAAAAAAAAAAAAAAAGGCTTTTGAATTAAAAATAAAAAAAAGATTGTAACAATTTAAACAATTTAAAAATGGCAACTTTGTGATAATTAAAATTTGTAAGAACTGAACCTAGATATGTAATTTCAATTTTAATTTGGTCATTTAATATGGGAATTAACAAGAATGCCATATTTGATTTAACACAAAAACTTCAATTTTTTCTAATTTAAAAATTTAATTTTATTCTCTATTATTATATTTTAATTTTAAATCTACTTGATTTTATTTTTTTTTTTTTGGGCGTCTTTGAACAGAGAGGAGGATAAGGGAAACGCAAATGAATTTCTTTAAGGTGTTTTACTCAAGATCAATGATGAAAATATCAATATCAACAATGATTTTCTCTTTTTTAAGACATGGATGAGTGGTATTTACTTTTATTAATGGTGAAGTTAGGAATTTTAGTGAGTGTGACTAATAACTACAAGTTTTTAATTTTTTAAAGAGAAATAAAAGTTTTCAATTCTTTAAGGTTGATTATTTGTAAATTTTCGTCAAATAATATACATATAAAAACGTAATTAAAAAAAAGTTAAGTAGGCTCCCTCGGGGTCTTTTGTGACTCCATCCTCGACTTTTATGTAGTTGAGAATGTGCTGTGATCACAAAAATTATTATTATTATTATTATTATTATTTTGCTTGAATTGCTAAAAATCACTGACAATAAGTTGGTTGGAGTTGTGATAAATACACAAAACTGCACCTATATTCATATTATTTATTAAATAATTAGAACTTTAACTAGGTATTTCGATTATTTTAATTCAATATATTTTACTTCGGAAACATTAAATTTTAATTTATTTTATTAGGTTTATTTTATTTTCCTTTTCTTTTTCTTTCCTGTCTTTTTTCTTCTTTCTTTCCGCAGGAGCGCAACACCCAACGGATCTCTCTCCCCCTGCTTGCGTGAAATAAGCCCAGACCCGAGATTTGGGCCAACTCCAGCCCACACAAATCTGGTCCCGCGATCATCGCCCATGTGCCGAGCTCCTTCACCAGCTAATTGCCCAGCGTGTACCCAGCCAGTTGACCAAACTTTTGAGGCTGATTTTGTGCGGCAGAAATCTCTCCATCATTGCTGGACATCGCAACCTATATATGCAAAGCATTTCCAGCAAGCAAAAGAACGTTTTTCACCGTTAGTTTTTGGCTTAGTTTTGAGGGTGTATTTCGTGTATTTTCTCTTCTTGTATTTTCATCTCATATTTTCTTTTTAGAATTTTGTGAGATGAATTGCAAATTAGGCTAAACATTTTGGTGAGGCTAGTGATAAACTCATACGTCGAGTGATTCAATTTGAGTTTGATTTTTTTTTTTTTCCCGTTTGTAAAGTTTTTTATGTTTTAGTAGATTAAATATTTCATCTTTATTTTATATTTTCACTCAAAATATTTTGTGTCAATTTTTTATAGAAATTCAGTCATGCTTTGTTTGTGTAATATGGTCACATTTTATTTTAATAAGATTTATTTTATAAATTATCATTTATTGCAATTTGCTAAAAATAATACTTTGTCGAAAATATGTCTAAGATTACAAAAACAATATGAATGGTTGGAGTCAATGTGCTAATTGGGAGGCTAAATTTTTAACAGTATGATTTATAAATATTCACATTACGCATAACATACTATTATTATTATTATTATTATTATTATTGATCATATATCTAATCATTGAAAAGTAGATATTATTCTTACGTGTGTGGAAGAAAACTATTATTATTTTATGGGATATTATAGTAATAATATAGTACTCCCTTGTGTTCTTTTTTTTTTTTTCCTCTCTGCTTTATTTTTTAAATTCTTTTTAAGATAAATTATTTATTTAGTCTCTAAACTTTTAATTTTATACAACTTTGATCCTTGATATTTTTTTCGTAGCTGAAAGCCCCTAAACTATTAAAATATTGATACGATAGTCTTTTCATTTATTTTTTAAACGGAATACATTAATCAATTAGTCAAAAAGCAAGGTTAATTAAAAGATTCATATCCCATCAAAAAAATTAATGGAAAAGATTACTGTAATAAAGTTTTAAATATTTTATTATCAATGAAGCTACAAAAAAAAAAAACATAAACAAAAAATATCTCTATATTATTAAAATGTTATTATAATAATTATTTTTTTTATTTTTTTTTAAAATTTATTAATAATTTAATAAAAAATAATGTTAACTAATAAATTTCAAACGAGCGTGCAGCAAATAATTACCTAATTTGTTTTTAAAATAACAAAAGTTTATGTTCTAGTACATTTTTCAAAAAGGGTTTACATCCGCGAACTCCCACACCCACTCCCACCACCTTCTCTCTCATCCTCAACTTTCCCTCCCCTTTTACCTCCTCCTTTCCCTCCATCCGCCCTCGGAATCCGCCCACTCTCGGAAGTCCCCAAGAGCTCAAAGTCAACTCTACTCCAGCCAAGCTTATCCTCATTTGTCCCACCCAAATCTCTGGCCTTTCTCCAAGTTTCCGTCGAGGGCGTTCTGGGCAAATTCCCATTCAAGTCGGTCTTGGTAAAGTGGGTCTTGGAGAACCTGGTCGGCGAGCTTTGCCCAGTCCTCGAAGTGGCGAGCTCTGAAGGTCTCGGAGACCCATTTGAGGTAGCTGGAAGGGAGGGTCCCCAGCATCTTCCCCTTATGTTTTCCGAAGTCTATGACTCTGTCTCTCCCCAGGACTCTGTGTTTGTTGTTAGAAGAGCATTTGAGATTGGTTCTGTGGTTACGGAATTTTCACGGTGGGACGGGTGGGATCCCTTTTTTATGATATAATTTATAAGCATTCATCATATAGCACGTCATTATTATTATTCTTAATGGTGGGAGTGTTCGAACCATTTATTTATTCATTTATTTTTGAAATCAAAATATTTTTAGATTATATCTGTAACAATAATACGTAATTATATCTAATTATAAATTATATCATTTAAAAATTAATAAAATGGTTAAATTAACAGTATAATGCAAAATGGGAGGGCCTCATTGTTCTGTTGGTGTCGTTTTTATCTTTTTGATTGAAATAACCCTTAACTTTTGAAAAGAGTACAAAAGATGATTTTTTAACAGCATACTTTAAAGGATTTGCTAAATTATTCTATTAGTCTCTAAATTATTGTGTTTGTGAGGTTTTGATCTTCATTCTTAAATTAAAATTAAAAAAAAAAAAAAAAAACCTAAACTAACTTTGAGGAAAAAAAAACAGAATAAAAAAAAACCTTAAAAAACCACCTTTTTTTTCTTAAGATACTAGTTTCAATAAATCCACCATTTTTCATGTCTTCACATAGAAATCTCGGTAGATCTTAAAAATACCGTGATACAAATGTTTATTTATATTTTTCAATGTTATTTAGTTATTTATTTATTTATATTTTTCAATGTTGTTTAGTTATTTATTTTTTTGAAAAAATAAGGAAGTTAATGTACATCCCTACTTAAATAAAAAAACTAGTTCTGCCATGACCATTATTTATTGATAAATGTTGGCCAATATCTTTTTTAATCCAGAATAACATGATACAAATGTTTATTTGTATTTTTCAATGTTGTTTAGTTATTTATTTTTTTTTGAAATAAGGAAGTTAATGTACAACCCCATTGAAATAAAAGACTAGTTCTACCATGGCCATTATTTACCGATAAATGTTGGCCAATATCTTTTTTAATCCAGGTAACACATAATGGGTATCGGGGACTACCTTTACCAGAAGTTTCACATATAAAAACCTCAACGTCTTCATCATTTTGGATCTCAACAGGTGCTGTCGGAACAGCTAAATCAACCAAGTACCTCATGTCCAGATTATATTGCGACTGATCAACCATTAAACTACGGCTAATTTTTTCCACCAATTCATGGTAAGTAATGTCCTTTGAAACTGTCATACCTTTCGCCTTTTGCCCATCAAAAATCCAGCAACCCTGATTTCTTCTCCATTGTCCTTCATATGAAATGTATATTCTAACCGCAGAACTGGATGATGTATCCTATAATAAAATTTAACATTAAAAGCAATAAATTTGTATTATATAAGAACCAATTAAACTTGACCATTGTCATGTTAATGGCTCGACCATCATGTGAATGATTGGTCAAGATTCTCCAAGTCTAAACAATCAAATACATAAAAGTATGTGGCTTTAATCGCGTGAGTTTGTACCCGAGAAGAAATAATATTATAGGTCAAGTTATTATGTCTAATTTCAATATCAATAGGGCAAGTACATGCATAATCTAACAATAAATATACACCTGATTAGTGTATTCTTCTACAAGATGTAGATTTCAACCCCTTTTGGGCTTTTACAAACTAGATGTTTGTAGATGGGATAATTTTAGGAAAAAGAGCTTGAATGACACAAATTTAAAAATCATTGCATCAATATGACATAAAAATTTGATATCAAAACAATTATGATACAAAAACAAAACTGAAATTTGTGTCGTATTAGTCAAGAGAGAGAAATTGTATCAGATTGATTAATGAATGAAAAAAAAAGGTGACTCTATAGTGGGGAAGGCCTTAATCTCCACCCATAAGGAATGAATTATAGTCATTTGATGAAAAAGCGATGGATGATGATGCACTGCTCGATAAAAACAAGGGTGGACACTGCTACATATTCTCAATCCTCTGCTTTCTTCTTCCTCTTTTTCTCTAGGAGGGAGAGAATAACTTCTCCCTCTTTCACCTTCTTTTATGCTACCTTTTTTTTTTTTTTTCAACTCTCTTAGGGAAACAGCCCTAGTTTAACTTGAAACATTTCAACTTAATGTCACTGCTTAGAAGAGTTTTTAAATGGGAAAATGACAAAAAGAAAATGCCATGCAATCCGTTCCTACTCAAAACCTGCTCTCCTTAAATTGACAAATGTGGCCGCGGCCTTCTCTCTCTCTCGTTTTTGTTTCCTTCAAAAACAAGTTGAAGAAAAGTGTTTTTAGCCTAAGAGATTTTGACATGTTTGTATGAAGTTCAAACCAACTCAGGACAAATATTAATGTTCATGACCCAAAATCTTACAACTTGGGATTCTTTTGCATGATTATTTCCATGTCTAGCAATTAAACAATAGGATCTCATTTGTGCTCATGGATTTCTGCCCCCTCCGGCTTCCCCTAACTTTAAAAACTTCTACTTTATCTATAAGTCTTGAATTAGTCTTACTTAACCTCTCATGTTAGAATTTTCATTAAAAACAGACAGAAAAAAGGGGTTGAGTCTGATCATGTGATCCTCTTCTTCTTCTTCTTCTTCTTCTTTTTTTTTTATTTATTTTTTATTTATTATTATTATTTTTTAATGAGGGGTATTTAAACAAGCATAAACTTAAAGCATTCTAGACAACAAATTGAAATTACAACGACATACCTGAACCTCATTCCAATATTCCTTGAGCTTGATCGAGGGCATATCAAGTTCAACAAGATTGTGTGGACTTATCTTTGAGGGCAAAGACTTCTGGGGGTAGTCATAACAACCGTGATATCTTACACAAATAAGGAAGAAATTGTGAACTCTGGGTGAGAAATGTATTACCATACACATTAATAAAGCTAAGAATATCAACTCTAATTTCAATTTTCTAATACCAAGCTACATAGTATGTGAGTTGTTGTTTTTTTATAGTTAAGTGTTTTCAAAAATTAACAAGTCAATTAAAATCTAACGATTATATTTAATAGCAAAAATATGATTACTCACCAGCAGTTAATATCAAATAGACAAGCGCCAATTAAAATTTTACATCAGGCACTAAAAAGTTGGTGTAGATTAGTATTTTTATTATCGTTCTTATTAGTAATTATGAAATCTCAAATTAGACATACCTCTTTCCTAAGACACTACGCCTCAGTAGATCTTCGTAGTCAATATTAGACATGTCAAAGTCTCTTCCTTCAGCGCCAATCCCCTCATAATTATTAAAAAGTAAAAAATAATACTAATAAGTGATGTAGAACTAGAGCAAGAAAGGAAAGGGAATCAAATTTAGGAAGTGAATAGAGAGAAGAGAGGAAGAAAACAAGAGTAAGACTAATTTTGCAGTTTTTAATCAAATTATAGCATGTCTTCCTATGTAACAATACATCCATTAAGTACATGTTAATAATACATGGTTGCAGACATAGCTTGGCAGTACTATCACATCTAACTATACAAAAAATACAGAGTTTGAATTTCCCGAGTTAAAAAAAAAAAAAAAGGAAACTAGATAAAATGAAATTAAATCCATATAATCAAGAAAATTTCCAAAATCAAAATAAAATCATCCCTACTTTATTCCTAGGATTGTGCCTAAAATAGTTGGGGATTTTCTTTTTCGATCTGCATCAATAACACAATCACATTATGTTAGTTTACAAATTCATCCCAAAAACTTAAAGTGTTAAGAGATGAGCCAACAATTTATTGCCTGTATAACGATGATACTTACTTTGTTAAAGGATGACTCATAATTTCTTTCATGCTTTCTATAGGTCAGACGATCAATCTCCCACGCCATTCCTCGTATCAAACTGTGCACATAAATCTCACCATCACCCTTTATGCTTATCAGAGACTTGTCTATGAGGATATCAATTCCTGTTGTTGCACACAAACCAAACTCTTCCAGCTTTCCTTCCACAAAATCTCTGTTCCTTCCTTCAAGAAAACGTGCTATATCAAGGAAAATATCTCTCTCCGTAGATGCTAGTTCATCATAAGACACTCTCAACACTTTATAAATATCATTTGAAGGGACACATCTCAGTTTGTTCAATTCACTTTCCCATTCTCTTATGCTTCGGCCGCAAAGGAAGGAACCTAGCACTTTGAGAGCCAAAGGAATTCCATGAGCATAATGAACTATTGATTGTGACAACTGAGCATAACCTGAAATGAAAGGCCTCCCTCTAAAGGCATTCAAACAAAAGAGTTCAAGCGCTTCATCAAAATTCAAACCATCGACCTCGTATATCTCATCAACAGCGAATCGTCGAAGCAAACTTCTGTCTCTTGTTGTTATAATAAGTCTACTTCCAGATCCAAACCAATTTTGATCTCTGGCTAAACGCTCTATTTGATGTAAATCATCAACGTCATCTAGGACAATAAGCACTTTTTTAGGTTGGATTTGATACTTAACGAAAGGTCTGATCACATCTTCCTCTTTAAGTAGTTCTGAAAAAAGTTTGTGTTCTAAATAAGCCAGTCCACGTTGCATTGATTCTTCCCTTATGTTTTTAAGAAAGCAGCAACCTTCGAATTGAGAAGAGCATCTGTTAAAAATGACACGAGCAAGTGTGGTCTTGCCTATACCACCCATCCCCCAAATGCCTAACACACGAACATCTGGTGAGCCAACACCAAACAATGATTCAATTTTCTTAAGCTGTCTGTTTATCCCCACCAGACCATTAGGGCTCGTTGTAGTGCGTAATGAGGCGTAACTTAACTTACTCGCAACTTTTTCGACAATCTCCTCACTTGATTTTGACTCATACCTACCCCGTATAGATGATAAATTAATAATTATTAGATTAAGATCTTATAGAAAATTAGTAAAAGAAGAAATATGAAGAAGTTTCGGAGCTATATATATTTTTAATGGAAAAAAATTCCTGAGCTATTTCAATACAAAAACCAACTTATATATGTACAGAGACTTTATATGCGGACATACTGCTACCCTACCTTCAAGGGATAGATTTTCGTTCATTTTAATGTGAGTTGTTAGGGCTTAAAAAAAGGTTTATTGCATATTTTGCATTTGTGTTCGTATTTGATATTCGTGAAAATTAAGTGACAAATTTTTATTTTTATTTATTTTTTATTTTTTGGTGATTTCATTTTGGGAAAATTTCTAAAAAATTTCTGTCACTGTAAAGGTTCGAGAATATTCAAGTCCAGCCTTACAGATACACAGTCGTTTTCTGGGAGAATTAGCGACAAAGTGTTTAAACGACACTAGAGTCATCAATGTAAATCTTACATATACATTGGATTCAAATATTCTGTCTAATTTTTGGTATTTCAAATGACGTTTAACCAGTAATATTGCACCATATCATGTTAAAAAGTTTGAAATGTTTTATAATTGATTTTTGTACCTTAAAAACTAGCTTCTTTCAATAATGTGCCAAAATATAATTTGTTAGATATCATTTGAGACCCAAAAATTGGACATAGGATGTTGATTCATATAGACTAGCACTACTAGAAAAAACTGAATAAACCAAAATAACTGATGATGAAACTGATTGACTCGACATCTTATTCAAATTTACCAAACTAATAAGTCTCATTCCCAAAACTTAACAATTTTTTTTTTGCTGTCAGTTTCAGTTCCTGTATTTTCTTTCTGTTGGAAAATCTGGATGTGGAGACTTGAAACAAGTTTTCCTTAAAGCGTAGATTGCTTTGGGTTGAACAGCTCCCAAGATATAACAAGTATTCATAATGAATTTCAACACCAAGCAAAAGTGAAAATTCGGAACGGAAAAAGAAAAAAATGTAATTTTTCAACACAATATTTCTGAAAGAATAGTAGTAGGAGACATAGAGAAAGATCAAATTCCTTCAGGAGGTTTCGGAAACGTATATTTTCTGAAAAAAATACAACCCTTCAAAAAGGGACGGTTTTTGCTCCCCTAGTTGGTCAGTGTCAGTTTCGGCTGTCTAGAAAACCGACGACCCAAATCATCCTCCTCCCTCCTCCCTCTGACCTAGTACCACTCATTAGAGTCTCTAGGTTCTCTCTCTTCCTCTCAATTTCTCCCCAAAACCCAATCTCTCTGCCCATTGCCATCGCCGCCTCCAGTGACCCCTACCAAGTCTTCCCCGCTGTTGCCGTTCAAGACTAACAACTTTCTTTTATATTACTTCGGTTTGTGGTGATTGGACTTGTAAGTTCAATTTTTGGTTTTTGGATTAAGATGATGATTTCGGATAAGGTGATTATGATGATGATTTTGATGGTATTGTGAGTTGTACAATGATAATTATGATGACGATGTTTTAGGGTTCTCTCTTTTTTTAGGAGTTTTTGCTGTATGTATTTTTTGGTTTAGTTCCATAACATATTGATGATTATGATGTTGTTGTGTTTCGTTTTGTTTTGGACTTTTTTGCTGTGGTTTTTTTTTTTTTTTTTTTCAATTTAAAATAGATCAAAATTTAGATGTTTTTGAAGGATTTGAAGCTTCTCTCCTAATTTTTTTCTTTTTCTTTTTTCTCTCATGCCAAACAACCTCTCATTTGTTTCATATTTTCCCTCGTATCAAACAAACTCCTATATATATATATAATAAAAAATATTCTTATAATAGAGTCAAATATGTAATTGCTATTAGAATATGATTGCAATCATAATTTAGAATTTTTGTTGTGGGCATTTATTTATTTATGTTTTTAATTTAGTCATTTTAGTGATTGTTAACTATTATATAGTAGATTATTAGACTGTGAGATATATTAAGTTAGCTTAATTTTCTTTAGCATATCTTGTTTCTTAGTGTGATTAAAAAAAAAAAAAAAAACTAGTAACTAATAATAATATCTTTTAACTTATATAAGAAAGGAGAATGAATTGTGTACTTAACTTTTGGTTGAATCAATCCAATGGTTCAAACACTACTTCTTTTCACTTTATCTACATCTTAATGGTTTATTTTTTATCCACATGGCCTTTTCTTTCTCCTACACCTCACATTCTTACACCATAAAACAACTTGTTTTAATACTTTTTTAACTCCTTGCATGCCTAAAATGTTTCTCACAAACCCATATACATGTATTAAATTGATCATAACTGCCAATATATTTTTCTCTACACTCTTTCATCTTAATTTCAAACTCATTACTTCTTTTTCCTTTTTTTTTTCCCATCCCATCCCATTTGTGTCATTTTTTTTTTTTTGCAGTTATTATCAAATTTATATTATACTTTAAAAAAAAAAAAACTAAAGTACGTAGACCTAAAATTCTTGAACTCATTAAAAAAACAATTAAATTACTAATACTGTTTGAATTCTTGATATTTTTTCGGAATTATGTATAGTAGGTTATTTTAAGTGAATTATATATATATATATATATACATATATTCTTTATAAAACAGTTGTAGAAAAATATTTGAAAGAAGTTCAAGTTTTCCTTGAGTATCTTATTATTTTAGTTCATAAATTTGATCTTTTTCATTTGGGCTCATATTGAAATTAAATCTTCCAGTTATCAGTGATCCCGTATAACATCTTTATAAATAGTTATTGAATAAATAAATGGCATGCTGTATTCTTATTTTTACATGTTATAATATGGAATAAATTATAAAGAAAAAAAACCGTTAACCATTTACTTAGTTGTCACTTCTAGATTAATCTTTCCATAACGTTCTTCATGACCTCTAAATTAAAGAAATAAGAATAACTTCATATAGAATCAGAAAAGAATAACTTCGTATTTTTATATTTAAAAATTAAAAGTCATAACTGTTCAATTTCAAACTCATTAAAGATTATGTATACTTATTTATATGTATTGGTAATGAGAAACAGTAGAAAAAATAAGTAGAACAAAAATAAGAACAATATAAAAATTTCAACAAAAAAAAAAAAAGAAACAGTAGAAAAAAGTATCAAGGCAAGTAGTTCCTTACAAATTTTTACAAAAGAATAAAAAAAAAAATATTTTTATACTAAGGGAAGGTGCCTGAGGTACGTTCTCCTGCAGCTAGTCCACAATAATAAGATAGTAGAAAAGAGAACAATAAGGTCTGTAATAATAACTTAAGAGGCGTAACTAGAACAGTAACTAATTAACTAATAATATTTAATTTAGTAATAACTTATTCAAAAACTAAATAATATTAAATTAATTAATTAATAGTTTTAAATTACTAATTAACAGTAGCTAATTATGCTTAATTAATATTAAATAATTTTAAAAATTCCCAACAACCAGTAAATTTTAATTATTTATAATGAAGAAATAAATTATATTTTTGAATTAAATAATTTGTATATAATAAATATTAGGTAATATCTAATAAAGTTATATTAAAAAAAATACTAACTCCAGTTTTCTTGTGAATAGAGTGACAAATTAATAATTAAATTATATATGAAGAAATCAATTATATTTTTAGTTAAACATAAAATATATTTAAAATAAATAGGAAATCTCTAGTGATAGATCCTAAATATTAATTCAACAAATTTTTAGTTAAATCGTCGCCGCTTTTATTAGGGAAAGTTAGTATTAAAGGCCTATTTAAGGGACTATTAGGGACAGAATCTTACTGTTGGGACTTTTGGAGTCAAGATGAGTTTTGGAAATATGGATTTGTGACAAAAATTTTTGAAAAAAAAAAGTTGTTTTATAGTTTTGTGTTTAATGAAAGAATAATTGGAAAAATATATATTTTTGAATGCGTGTTTTGTTGATTTTCATATTAAAAATATAATAAATAATATGTATTTTAATGTGTTTTTTGCCTCATCATCATTAAATACTCTTGATATATATTTTACTTAAAACTACGACTACTCTTTGCATTGGTTGCTTATATGTTTGTTTGGTTTCTTTTTTTTTTTTTTTTTTAAATTCGAGATAAAGCATTATGATGAATTTTGGTGTAGAAACATGGATAAACAAATAGTTAAGGGTTATAAAACGTGGGATATTTGAAAACAAAAACAAAACAAAACAAAAATAGAAAGAAAGAAATACGTGGGATTTGATTGGTGAGTGAAAAAATGTAGGAGAAAAAAAACTAACATTGGTTTAGTGGGTGTGGTTTGGTGCGTGAAAAAAGGATAAATACTATAATTTGATTACAGGGGTTTTTTTTAGAATAAGAAAATGGTGTAATAAGTAATAATTAAAATTTATAATCTTTATAGTGGGTAGTTTAAGTAGATGGGTGGGAAAAACAAAAAAAGAGATATCAATAGACGTCCCCTTTTATATGTTTTAACTTGCATTTATGTGAAACCTTATTTGTAGTGTTTTTTTACTAATGAATTCTTTATTTCTAGTCTGTTAATATAAGCACGTTCACGTTAAATATTTTTGTGTTTCATTTTCTCTTCTTCTCTTACTACTTCTACTATTATTTTTCTTATTGAGTTTCTATAGCTAAAATCTACATGCCATGTTAGATTTTTAAAATTTTTTTTAATTAGACTTTTAGCGGTGAAAAGTTCTAATTTGCCGTTGCTAAAACCTACCTGCTGGCTGCTGCCTCATATTTTTATCGCTTGACCGCCAATAACGGTTTAACAACGACAATTTTTGTTGTTTTAGCGACGTAACAACTTTTCAGCTGACGATATCTGGGTGTTTAGCTATAACACTCTTCATGAAGAATATGGTATTAAAAAGGTAGTCTAAATTACGATTCATGATCCAGTAATATTATTATTCTAATAATTATTAGGAACCATAAGCTGTCTCAAATTAAGACGTACCTCTTTCCTGAGACTCTTCGTCCTAATGATAGCTCTTCAAAGTGTCTTCCTTCAGCGTCAATCCCCTGATAATTATGAAAATTTGAAAATTTGAAAAATAAAATCACATTAAGAGTATATATTGGAGAGAAATCGAAATTAAACTGCTTATTGCCCATATGACTTTGAAACTTACTTTGTTAATCGATAACCAATAATTCCTTTCACGCTTTTTAGTGGACTGACGATCAATCTCCCACGCCATTCCTCGTATCGAATTGTGCATATAAATCTCACCATCACCCTTTACGCTTATCAGAGACTTGTCCACGAGGACTGCAATTCCTATTCTTGCAACTGAACCAAACTTTTCCAGTATTCTTGCCACGAAATCTGTGTCCCTTCCTCTAAGAAAACATGCTATATCAAGGAAAATATCTTTCTCCAAATCGTCTAGTTCATCATAAGACACTCTTAAAACTTTATAAATTTCCTTCAAAGGGACGTCTTTCAGTTTGTCCAATGTGCTTTCCCATACTTTTCTGCTTTTGCCGTAAAGAGAGCAACCAAGCAGTTTGAGAGCCAAAGGCAGTCCATGAGCATAATGAACCACTGATTGTGACAACTGAGCATAGCCTGGAATGAAAGACCTCCCTCTTGAGGCATAGAAACGAAAGAGCTCAAGTGCTTCATCAAAATTCAATCCGTCGACCTCGTATATCGCATCAGCACAACAACAGCGAAGCAAATGTCTGTTTCTTGTTGTTATAATAATTCTGCTTCCAGATCCAAACCAAGTATGATCCCTGGCTAACCGCTCTACCTGTTGTGAGTTATCAACATCATCTAACACAAGAAGAACATTTTTCCCTCGGATTCTATCCTTTATGGAATGGTCGGCCATGTCAATACTTTCCTCCTTCAATAGTTCTGAAAAAAGCTTATATTCTAAATAAGCTAGTCCAAATCGTTTCGATTTTTCCCTGATATTTGCAAGAAAGAGACGAACTTCGAATCTAGAAGAGAATGTCCGGAAAATGACTTCAGCAAGTGTGGTCTTACCAATACCACCCATCCCCCAGATGCCTAACATACGAACATCCGGTGAGCCAACGTCGAACAATGGCTCAAATCTCTCAAGATGTCTCTTTATTCCCTTTAGATCCTCAATTTTTAAGTAATACTCTCCCTTTGTACGTGATGAGGTATAACTTGACATACTGGAAGATTCAGATTTCTGATGCTGTCTATTCATTCCCTTCTGATGCTGTCTATTCATTCCCTCCTGACCCTTAAAGTCTGCAGTTGTCCGTTGTCTTACCTTACGAACAACATATTCAACAATCTCCTCCACCAATTTTGACTCATTCCTACCATATATATAGAAGATAAATTATAATTAGTAATTAAGGGATAAGATCTCATAGAAATTAGTAAAATGAAGAACCATCTCATTTAAAAAAATTATTTAAAAAATAAATAAAAAAAAACTATCTGCGAAATATTTTACAAGCTTTTCGGTCGACAACTTAGTTTTAGTTTTGTGAATTCTAAGAACTATATTGAGGAGCAAAAAATTTACTAAGTTTTCTTATTAAATTGCTTAATTAAAATACTATAATTTGAGAAGCAAAAAAATTTGGTGAATGTTGAAAGTTAAGCCATTCATACTATAATTTTTTGACAGCAGCAGGGCGGCCGACTTCTACACGTCTATAAGCTCTGTCAAATGAGTCCCAAAATAGCCAGTCGAAAAGTTGAACATATTCCTGATTGTTTTATGAAGTTCTAAATGAAGAAGCCAGCTCGGTACAAATACAAAAATACATATATATACACATATATGTGTGTGTGTGTGACTTTGAGCTAGAAATTCTTGCATTAATAATATGAGAAGTTTAATTTTGACATATCTTCTGGATTTGTAAGATTGACCGTGACAACCTAGATTTCGTGATTCACCTGCATCTTGCAACTGAGAAGCGAAAGGTTTACACCTCGCTATAAGAGAAACTGGCTTTGATACTCTGCAACAGTGAAATTGGTTTCGGAATGCAAGGTAGGAAACTCCTTGCAAGGTGTAAACCTTTCGCCTCTCAGTTGCTTCTCAGTTGCATATTTAATAAATTAATAATCAAGTTTAAAGATCATATATGCAAAAATAAATGCTCAAAGATAAAAGGGTTAAATGAAGTATCTATTTTATAACAATACAAAAAACATGTCAACTTAAAACAAGGCAACCACTAAAAGATAGCTAGTGTAGAGTTGTTCTCATAGTTGTCATGCAATGTTGTAATTGGATAATTTAGAATTACCTGTTCCGTGATTCCCACCCAGAAATATTACTTGCCATTGTCAGTGCAGTTTTCCACTCCTGAAGTTTTTCAGCCCTGTCTTCAAAACATTGTTGATGTGCAACAAAAGCATGAGCAAAACTCCCCTCTTGCTTCCGTACTTGTGACGGATCTACACCATAAAAAATAGGTACAACAATCTGTCCACTCTCTTCCCTACACTTGAGTATGTGCACTAGTTCATCCAAACACCATGTCGAAGATGCATAATTTTCTGAAAAGATTATTATTGAAATCTTCGATTTTTTGATCGCATTCAATAGTGCTGATGAAATTTCCTCTCCTTTTTCTAGAGTTTTCTCATCAATGTAGACTTTGATTTGCTTATCGCATAATGCTTTTTCAAGATGGCCAACAAATTTCATACGAGTGTCTTCACCTCTAAAACTAATAAAAACATGGTGATCAAGGCAACTATTAAAATTGGAGGACGTGGCATGGAGAGCCGAATCCATAATACCTGTTGGGCCAACATCGGTGGAACAGCACCAACAAATTTAACGAGGATGAGCTGAACTTCTATCGATAGAGAATATAGGAAAAAGATAGCCAAACATATAAGATCGACTCTCTTGATTTGACACAAAAATACAAAATAATATATTTAATATGTTATTTTATTTTGTCCCTGAGTGTATAATTATATTTTAAATGTTATATGACAAAAATCTTAAGTTTTAAAACTTCCAAAAGAGAGATTTTTAATGTGAATTTGAGAATGGGAACGTTGTAATTAACACATCAACAAATAAGCAAATAAGACCACCAATGTCAATGTCATATTTCACACAAAAAAAGTATGAAAACAACATATTTAATATCTTTTTCTATTATGTACTCCATTATACGATGTTACATTTATTTTCTGTTATAAATGTTAAGCCTTAGAACTTATAAAAGTAAAATTTAATTTTTAGCCTATTTAAAGTTAATGCCAATGTCAAGATTTAAAAAATTAAAAGGTCAACATATCAAGCAGCAATAAAATGTTATAATCTGGTAAATGCTATTCTTTGTGCCAAATTTCGAACAAAATATAGAATATGTCAAATTCAACACCAAAAATCAGGTACTACATTGGAAAGCAATTTTTCTATTCAAATAAAAAAGGGTAATTTGTTCACTTAGTTCCAAAACTCTGAGTATTATGTCATTTTAGTCTCTGAATTTTTTATTTTGATCAATTTAGTTCTTGAATTTTTAATTTTTGGCAGTTTTGATCCCTCTCATTAAAACAAATGAAACATTTTTTTAAGTTTATTTTATGTAATCATGTTTCAACTCCATGTTGATATGAAATTTTATAAAAATTAATTACACTAAGTAAAACTATTTCCTCCTTATTCTTATTAAAATTAAAAACTAAAACCTTTTGAACTTAATGTAATAATTTCTTTAAAATTTGTAGCTATTATGCAATAGGGATACGATTATCTATGTTAAATTTCAGAACTCATCCGTTAATTTTAATGTGAGGGACTAGAACTATCAAAATCAAAAATTAAAAGTTCAAGAACTAAATTGATCAAAATAAAAAATTCAAGGACCCAAGTGATAGAATACTCATAGTTCAAGGACTAAATGGAAAAATTACCCACTAGAAAAAATGGTATTAACATATCTATTGACACTGTATTGTAGACGCTAGACGTAATCAAGCTAAATTTTGAGACATGCTATACTGTTTTGTTAAATTTGGCACTAAATATGATGTATTTCCAAATTTGACATTAAACATAAAATTGCATTGAAGGACGATTTTCTTACCTAAATATCAAACAAAACTGCATTGAAAATGCATTAGCAACTTGAAGAGGAAGCAGCGACTCTCCTTGGAAAGCCCATACGATGTTTCACTTTCTATTTTTATTGAAGCATTTTCAAAATCTTGTTCCGTCTTGTCCCAAAACAAACCTGCCAAACAATATATTTTTGTCAGTTATTATTATTATTATTATTATTATTATTTTTCCTGACTCCAAAAATCAAAAATCTGATCTTGAAACTGGAACCTAACTAGCCGTACCGAAGCAATTTTTTGCCCGCAGCAATTAATAGATAGAAGGAAAAACAGAAAGAGTAGTTAGTAAATATGTACGTGTTTCTGACAAAAACATGAGAATTTTGAGGGGATCTCCAAAACAAAATGACCAAATGCTTATTTTGGTATCTCTTTTTTGTTTTTGTTTTTGTTTTTGTGCTCATAGTATAGTAACACGACCTTAATTAATTGTGGTGAAGTAAGTTACTTGTAAATCGAAGGAAGTTTTTCTGTATAAGAAGAAAACAAAACCAATATAAATCCCTGATTCACTTCCCAGGAGACGATTTTTGGAAGACAGCCACTGACTTAGCAGGTCAACTGTATGTAAATGGTGTGTGGCCGAAATTACGTTGCAGGTGCTTGGGCCCCAGAGCCCTTGTCCTAATCCTGATCCATTCCTAACACATAAAAGATCCAAAATCTCTTCTCTCTTTACGCCATGTGTCACTCTCATTTTTTCTTTCTTTCTTATTTTTTGGCTTTCATTTACTTTTTTTTTTTTTTTTTTTTTAACTTTACCTTCTCCTTTTCCTTTTCCCTTTTTTTATTTGCTAAAATTATTATTATTATTTTTTGGGTAAAACACCCCATTTACACACCTCTAATATTAACTAACCTATTACAAATTTTTTTATTTGCTAAAATTATTTCCTTCTTATTTAATCTTATCTTAATTTGTAACAACCCTTCACGGACCATCACAATTAACTTATCTTTTCAACATTCTCCTCTTATAAAATTATAGAAAATAATAAGCTTGAAACAAAAATCTTAATTTATCCAAAAACTTTACTTAGATATTTTTAGAAAACTCTAGGAAATTTTTTTTTAAAAAAACCTTATCAAAATAACTTTGGAAATAATATAAATTTTTTAAAACCATATCACAAAATAAAATTTTAAAAAGTTCATATTAATCCTTCAATTAAAATAATAATAAACTAAAATCCCGATACTTTATTTGAAATCATACGTGTTCATCCTATTATCGTTCTTCTCATTTTCCCATCACATATTGTCCTGCTTCCGCTCCAAACTTCTCCATTATGACATCTTATCATTTCCTTTATTTGTAACATGAGTTAACTTAGATAAAGAAATGTTTAATAAGATACTTAAATCTTCCAAATGTAGATAACATTTTATTTTTTGTCATCATCATAAATTATCTTTGTAAATTAAGACATCTTTGAAAAAACTTTTTAACTTTTAAAACCATCATATATTAAACCTGATGTTATACCATCAAAGCGCACAAGTCACGAAAGGAGTGGGGTAGCTAATCTTAAACCAACGGTGACAACATCATCACCATCAAAGATGTACAATGTCATTTTAAAAATATAAAAATACATATACACGTATATATACTTTTCATCAAAACGTCATAATAAGAAAAATATTTTAAAAAATCATAATATCATCATCAATATCAAAATATATACTTTTCAATTCTTTAATTTTTTAATTCTTGTTGCAGGTGAGAATGTACTTACCTGAACGCCTCATGTAACAACCCAACCTAATTGCAGCCATTAATTAACTTAATAAACATAATTACTTGCATTGATCTTAAACTCAATCACCAAAATTTTAGAGAACTTTTTTTTTTAAAACTTAAATACTTCATAGTTTACATGAAGTCTATGATCATTTTAATTTTTAAAGATTCAAACACAATAAAACTTTTTCAAAATAGAATTGCCCCTTAGAAACACTTTTTTTTTTTTAATGACATATAAACTTGATAAATTAATAAGTAAAAACTGAATCTAAAGCTTAAAACATCATGTCAAACTTACATAATTAAAATTAGTATCGGCATATCTTAAGTTTAGTTTCTTGTCAACCAAACTACTTGATCAAATAGACGTCTTTTCATCATTCAAATACTTATAAGCGAAAAAATAAAAATACAGTTTAAAATATTAAACTTTCCTAACCTTGCTTCGTTAAAATTAAACTAAGCACTCATTTCATATGGGTTCCTTAAAAAACCAATTACTTAAAAATAATTATTCTGAAAAGATACAAATCTTTTAAAGCTTATCATAATTTAAAAGAATTACTTATTACGGAATTTACATTTTGATGGCGGAATCCATAACGCATGTCTCCATTGTCTCAACTCAGTCCACTAGTCCATCGAATCACCGTGTTGCCTATAGCATGAATAAATATCCATGAGCTTTCGCTCAGCAATTACAAACATAAATCTCACATAAGCAAAATGCATATAATAATGCATGATATTTTATGATTCGTACAATTATGCTTGCTTCTTGTTTATCATTTTATTTTTTCATACTTCCTGTTTCATACTTCTTCTTCCTTAACTTTTTACTTTGGGGCCCTATATGTGTACGTACCCATGGCACGCAACCAATGAGAAGTTGGGAGAAGTGACCCCAAAATCCAACATACCAAGGTCTTATTTAAAACGTTCATAAAAATCCCCTCAGCTTATTAGGGGTTGGTACGACACTAAACTTTCTTTCACTTTCATTAGTTTCTTACTTTCTTAGGGTGAGCATGTAATTATGATTCACAATTCCATAAACATACATTCAAATCTCATGACGCACAAATTAATGCATTGCATTTTATGCATAGTTAAATTATGTTTATTATCTTCTTATCCCGAGCTCCATTGTGTACGTACCCATTGCACGCAACCAATGAAAAGTTGGGGGAAGCGACCCCAATCCAACATACCCAAAGTCTAATTTAAAACGTTCATAAAAATTCCCTCAGCTTATTGGGGATTGGTACGACACTTACTTGAACTTATATTTTCACTTTCGTCAATCTCTTCCTTACGATAAGCATGCAATTATTTTCGTAACTCATGAGCAGATATTGCAATTTCACATACTATAGAGGCATCGACATCAATTCAAACATATTAAGGCATAAAAACATATGCTCACGAAAGCATATCAAGCAACTATATAATCACACTACACAAAAGCATCATTTTTCATGTTTGATCACAAGTGTAGCATTCTAAACATATGCACAACAAATGTTCACAGATATGCTCACATCGACAAACAAGTTTCATGCTATAGGTGAGATTTGTACTTACCTGGATTCCGCGTTCAGCGTTTATCTTTGACTAATCCTCAACCTCGTTAATGCTGGTGTTGTGTCCTAATTAAAATTGACACCCGACAATTAGAATGTGATCTTATCATATTTGTGATTAAACCACCATTTTTTTTTAAAATACTTGTTCATAGTTCTTAAATCTCATTTTCTATTTAAAATGGTCCAAAGATTAGTGTAAGATCATGATTATGTAACATTTAAACTTGGAAATCATAGATCAACAACAGAAGTCAAGACTCAATTTCAGAGTCAAGAATAAAACTAGTAAAACAATGACTTTTCCCCTCGTTTAAAACTTCATAACGCTAAACCATGTAACAACTTAAAAACTAGGCGTTCTTATGAATATCAATTTAGAATGCATCTTATTAATCAGTGGAGAATATGGAGGAGTGTCCATTATTACTACTCTCATATCATATGCAACAAGGCATATAAAAATACAAAACATATTGGTGAGAAAATAAACAGCATAACATACATTACTCCATAGATCATTTTCACTTAAAATCTAAACATGAACTATAGATTATAAAATTGTTCTGACAGGATAATTTTTAAAACTAATTATAAATTCAATCACTAATTATGGTTGAATTTAATAAAAATCTGACAACATAACGGCTTATTTTTCTTAATATCCAAAAATTAAACCTGAAATTAAATCAGTTTATAAAAAATTTCAGCATGCCAGAACTGCAAGTCGTGCCAATTTATCATATTAACATAAAACAAATCTCATTCTAATCTAACTTCGCTGGATTGAATTGAACCTCAAGTATTTTTTTTTTTTTGTTTAAATAGCGATATTCAATTCAAAACATATAAATAGACACGTAATCAATCCAATATATGACTTAAAGTAGCCAAGATTATTACCGAGATTGTTCGACGACGTTCAGGTAAGTAAAACGATTCCCAGTTGGCGTTCAAAACACCTTTTGATCTCAAGCGGCGGGATTTTTAATCGCCATTCTTAATCTTCGAGACTCCATCTCGCAAATCTGAAGTCGCAAACATGTCCAGAACATCGAAAATACGCCGGAAAGACGATTTTCTAAAACCTGTCGACGGGGTCAGAGGGTTGACTGGTTTGACCGCAATTGACTGGCATTGACCGGCATTGACCACGGCAGCAAAAGGAACAGAGATGGGCACCGCTTCTAAGATCTCGACGAGAGGAACCCATTTCTGGTGTCGATTTCTTCAAACGGCGTTTGGTTTTCTCGAAAATGTAAGAAAACCGGCTAGAAGATGGCGGCCGATCGGGAAAATTTCCAACAACGATCAAAATGGTGATGGACTGGGTTTCGTTCCTCTCGACAAGTGGAACTCAACGAAATCAACGGCTCGCAAAATAGAGGTCGGATTACACCAAAATCTTGCTTGAAAGCTTACGTTGAAGAAACTTACAAAGCACTTTACCGGCGAACGGCAGCGAGTGGTCCCGCGAAACTCCGGCTATTCGCCGCTTGGGTGATGGGTTGCATGGATCACTGGCGCGTGCGAAGGTGGCTGGCCGGAGATGGAATTTCCTGCGAAGGCAGCAACGTGCGTGACAGAGAGAGAGAGCAGAGTGAAAAAGAAGAGAGAGACAGAGAGAGACAGAGAGACGGAGATGGTCTGATGTTTAACCTCTTCTATTTCTTGTTTATTCTTACTCTTTTCACACCAAACCCAATGCTTTATAAAATATATGTCCGGTGAGAAGTCCATTTGCTCGCTCTCTCTGTTTTTTTTTTTTTTTTTTTTTTACGACAAAGCGTGGACTGACCACATATGTTTTATATATTTTTATTTGTGTGTACTTTCATTCACCGGTGCGTCAAAGAAAAATTTTGGCATTACAGTAACTTCTCAAATATATATCTATATACGTATTTATATTTGTTTTTGGGTACATTTTGAATGATGACTATATAATATGCCTTTTAACTTATAAATTTTACATGTCAATTAAATCATTTAAGACAATAGACTCCGTTGAAATTTTAAATTTATTGTTAATTCATATCGAGAATATAATCTCTTTATTTTTTTATAACTAATTCACTTGACCGGCTGTAATACTTTTCTAAATCAATTTTATGGTTCAAAATTATATTCTGTCACCTGTAAATTGTCTCAGAAATACTTATTTATAGTGTCATTCTTTACATTAACTCGTAAACTTGATAAGTTTAACAAAATTCTGAAATCACTTTACCCGAGATCACACTTATTATTATTATTATTGAATGCACTTTTCTTAATTTTTCGCATTAATCATGTAATTTGAAAAATTACTCAAATATACTAATAAATAAACTGTAACATAAAATTTACTATTCATGGCATTAATATCATAAATAATTAAACATGTACATTTTGATTCATGTTTAATTCAGAAATTCGTGCATTTAACATGATTATTAAAATTATAAATCACATTCCCCTTTTTTTTTTCTCTTTTTTTTATGTGACTGCATAATTGATGGAAACTTTAAAATTTTCCTATCAATTTGTTAGTAGAAAACTATTCGCACCAATTTCTTCTAGCATAACATAACTTCATATTAATCATTCAAAATACTATAGTCTAAAATTACAATTACAATTACATTTTTTTTAAAAATGATCTTAATACAAAAAATTCACGACTTTATTCCTAATTAATTTAGGAATTAACATTGTGAATTTTCCAGACATTACACTTTGCTTAACATTTTTAAACTTTTCCAGCAGTGACGCACGATAGAGGTCTCATGTATTCGCCTTTAGAATCATTTATGCCATCAATAATAAATACAATAAAATTACCAAAATGCCATAATAATTTATCAAACGCATCCATCACATTAAAACAGCATCTAAAAGGCTTATTTCATCATTCAATAACATCAAAATACAAAAATCCAACAATTACACAAAATTACAAAACTTTACAAAAACTGACAGTCAGATCTCTGTCTCTTAAAAAATTTATAAAATTTCGTACAGGATCGTAAATGATTTGAACCCAATTTCAAAAACAATTACACATCTAGAGCTTTCTAACGGTACCTAATTCATTAAAATCGGAGACCATTTAGACCCACAAAAACAGTTTTAAATTTGATCATCAAAATTTTACAAAAACTGCAACCGGACCTTTCCCTTGTTGAAAAATCATATAAATTCACATGAGTTTCCAAACAACTTGAAA
>CM046382.1:15411101-15461101 GCA_025413485.1 Ficus microcarpa | reverse complement strand
CTAATTTCAAATAAAAGTAGACATCTAAAGCTTTATAATAATACTAATTTCATTAAAAATAGAAACAGTTTGCACCCCTAAAAAAGCTATTCTAAAAACTGATCATAAAACTTGGAATTTCCAGCAATGGTCAAATCCAAAAATTCCACAAATTAAATTCACTAAAGATATAAATATTATTGCCACGACGTACATGACTCACACACATGCAAATTGTAGCGGTAAGACATGTTTTTTAACACATAAAATTATTAAAACAACACTTCAATGAAATCATGAATGAAAAGATAAAAATCCTAAAATCATCTGCTTAACAAAAATCAATCATCTACGAAACATAACATATTTCTAAAACAATAAATCCTCCTCAATCAACTATATAGCCTCCATCAAACATCATTGCATGGATTTTTTTTATCATCTCCTCAAACCTATAAGAAGAAATTCATCAATAAAGTCACTCAAGCCCCAAAGGATTCTAAACCGAAAAGAACAATAAAGAAAACATACATTATAGCTTGGAGAATCAAAGGTTTACAAAGTAGATGGAAGGATTGAGATTAACAGGATGTGTAACTGGAATTTTTTTTTTTTTTTTTTGGAACGTGGAAGAGAAAGAGAAAAGGAGACCAGACAATAGAGAGAGATATGCATGAATGTGTAAAAATAATGGAAATCTGTATTGTATAAAAATTGTGAGAAATTAATCTCATACAAATTTTTGAAATCAATTGGAATATTAATTGTGGGCTGTCAACGATTTCTTTTTTCTTTTTTCTATTTTCTTTTTTCTTTTTCCACCACTTCTTCACGTTTCCTCGATAATGCTCTTCACTTTTTATTTATTTATTTTTTCCTCATTCCTTCACGTCATCCTCATTCATCTTTCCTTGTATAAATAACAAACTGCTTGAGATATCAATTTTAATCTTAATTTTTTAAATATTAACTTACGTGTTATATTTTTATTAATAGATGTCATCAATTGATTTAATAATACTTTAAACACTTATCAATAAAAAAAATGATAATTCATATATAACATAGGTTGGTACTCAAAAATTAAGATTAGAGTTGATATTCTTAATATTTTTCATACATATACACATATGTTTAACAGTGTAAGGAAAACTTAACATCCATATGATGTATATTAATGTATACTAATAATAATAATAATAATAATAATAATATATAAACAAAAGTAAACATACTTGGTATATTACACATGTACTTATATGTGAAATATTTAATTTTGCAAAATTATATATGTACATAAAGGGGAAGGTTGTGGTAGAGCTCTTTTGAGGGGCACTACCACAACTCTCATAAAGCCTAATTTTTAGACCATTTAGATGCGAATGTGTGGGAATGATTGTGGAGTTGCACAAAAGGTCCCATGCATGTGGATGTAGAGGAACACTCCCCTGAAGGGGAAGAGAGAGAAGAGAAGAGAGAGAGGGGAAAAGAGAGAGAAGAGAAGAGAGAGAGGGGGAGTTCGCCGGCGGCCGGGGCTGGGGCCGGTGGTGGGGGGTTGGCCGGGGGTGGGGGGCCGCGGGGGAGAGGGAAAGAGAGAGAGGGGAAGAGAAAGAGAAGAGAGAGAAAGGGGAAGAGAGAGAGGGGGAGTTCGCCCAGCCGGGGCCGGTGGTGGGGGGTTGGCCGGGGATGAGGGGCCGCGGGGGAGAGGGGAAGAGAGATAGGGGGAGTTCGCCGGCGCCGGTGGTGGGGGGTTGGCCGGGGGTGGGGGGCCGCGGGGAGAGGGGATGAGAGAGAGAAGAGAAGAGAGAGAGGGGAAGAGAGAGAGTGAAAGGGGAAGAGAGAGGGGGGTCGCCGGCGGCGGGGTTTTGGCCGGATGTGGGTCGCCGGCGTCGGGGGTGGGTCGCCGGCGCCGGTGGTGGGGGGTGGGCCGGGGGTGGGGGGCCGCGGGGAGAGGGGAAGAGAGAGGGGAAGAGAAGAGAGAGAGGGGAAGAGAGATAGTGAAAGTGGAAGAGAGAGGGGGGTCGCCGGCGGCGGGGTTTTGGCCGGATGTGGTTCGCCGGCGTGGGGGGTGGGTCGCCGGCGCCGGTGGTGGGGGGTTGGCCGGGGGTGGGGGGCCGCGGGGAGAGGGGAAGAGAGAGGGGAAGAGAAGAGAGAGAGGGGAAGAGAGAGAGTGAAAGTGGAAGAGAGAGGGGGGTCGCCGGCGGCGGGGTTTTGGCCGGATGTGGTTCGCCGGCGTGGGGGGTGGGTCGCCGGCGCCGGTGGTGGGGGGTTGGCCGGGGGTGGGGGGCCGCGGGGAGAGGGGAAGAGAGAGGGGAAGAGAAGAGAGAGAGAGGGGAAGAGAGAGAGTGAAAGGGGAAGAGAGAGGGGGGTCGCCGGCGGCGGGGTTTTGGTCGGATGTGGGTCGCCGGCGTCGGGGGTGGGTCGCCGGCGTCCGTCGCCGGCGACGGAGAAGATTTTAGGTGGGAAGAATCAGATAAGATAAGGTGTATGGTAAGTTTGATACACCAATAATGTTTTAACCGTCCGATTAAATCTTAACGGTTAAAAACTTGACTCTACCGGTAGTGCCCCTCAAAGGGACTCTACCACAACCTTTCCCGTACATAAAAATGTTTTATTGCATAATAGCTTAAAATATATAATATTTTTCTACAATTAAACCATCACATAAACTTATCAAATAATTATGAAAAAAAATCATCAGTATTTATCAATTTGGCATGAACTGTATTATAACAAGTCGAGTCCTCCTCACGTCACTTATGAAAAATAACTCAATATAGCGTTAGAATTAACTAATTATAATACCATCACATCATCCATGATAATTTCTAATATTTTATTAATTAGCATTTGGAGCGTTACATAATCTTATCTTAGGACCCGTTTGGACAACAAGTTTAAATTTAAGGTCTAAACTTAAATTTTTGTCTTTTTCTGAAAAAGTTTTTTGTCTTTTTTAAAAAAATTTTTTGTTTTTTCTAAAAAGTCAACAAAATTACTATTCAAATTTAAAAGTTTCAACTCAAACTTATTCACCAAATGGGCCCTTAATATATATTCTCTTAATCTGATTTTTTTAAATCTTAATATTAATTATATTCTTAACATACATAAATCTTATCTTGTCGTATGTTAACATATATAAATCTTAATATTAATTTTAATCATCTTTTTAATCTATGGCTATAAATACATACATACATACATAAACCTATATAAAAGGCACAATCCAACTAGAAATTTTGTTTACCCCTTTCTCTAACTGACCGACACATATCACCACTTAAAAAAAAAAAAGTATGTTTTTAACTGTTTCTTGTTTTACTCAGTTACTTTTCCTAAATTTTTTTTTGTCACATGTTAATGAGGGGAAGCTTCTTTTTTTTTTTTTTGCGTTTTTTTTTTTTTTTTTTACTGTATCTCATGCAACATTTGGACATCACGGATCAAATTCTGATTATTCCTTTTTTTTTTTTTTTCGCGTACATTATAAAAAGCACAATGCAAGTAAGAACTTTTTTTACCCCTTTCTTTGATTGAGAAAAGCTAGTTTGTTTTTAACTATTTCTTACTTTACTTAGGGTTAGTTTGGTGAATGAGTTTGAGTTAGGGGGAGTTTGGTGAATCATCTCATTTTAAACTAAACTGTATTTTTTATCTCAGTTTTTGTCTTTTTCTGAAAAAATTTTTTGTCTTTTCTAAAAAGTCAACAAAAATTACTATTGAAACTTAAAAATCTTAAACTAAACTCATTCACCAAATACCCCCTTAGAAATTTTAAATTTCAATAGTAATTTTTTTGACTTTTTAGAAAAGATAAAAAAATTTTTCAGAAAAGATAAAAAAATTTTTCAAAAAAAATAAAAAAAAATACAGTTTATCTTGAGTTGAACTCAAACACCAAACTAACCCATTACTTTTTCATACTTTTTCTTCCTTTTGTTTCTCTTTTAAAAAAAAAAATTTTGTCACGTGTTGATTAGAAGAAGCAGTTTCTTTTGCGTATGCAATAGTTGGACATCAGGGATCATTTGTGATTATTCTTTTTTTTTTTTTTTAGTAAATTGCTATGATCGTCCGGAACTTTTTATGAGGGTGTTGATTGATTAGTAGCATTTTTTTTTTTATTGGGAGGTCCACGAACTCTTAATAAAGGTGCGAATAAGGGATAAATCCTAACTGCCGTTTATAAAGTAATGATTTTTACCCATGTGAGTTATACATGCTTTCAATTAAGGGGCATTTTGGTAAAAGAATATGATGAATTGAAATTCAGAGGAAATTAAATGAAATTTATGATCAAATTAGGATTTAATTATGATTAAAATAATTATTAGAATTAGAATTAAAATTAAAAGTTAAAAGTAAAACTAACTTTCCTTGACCAAAAAAAACTCGGACTAAAAAAGGAAAACAAAAACAAAAAATTTTCTCGCTTGCGGGTTGTACATGCCAGAGTGGAAAGATCGCCGGGAGTGGGGGGACCGGGTCCTTCCCGTTGCCCCAAATCCGACGACGGTGGGGGCTCGCAAAGTAGGGTCGCGTGACGCTGCGACGGGTTCGCGACGGATCTGGCTCGCGTGGAGTTGCGACGGATCTCGACGGCTCGGCTTGCGCAACGGGGCGACGGTCAGCGACGAAGAGACTTAGGTGGCGGTGCGGCGGGTTCGCGACGGTGTGGCTGGGTGGTTGCTGGGCTCACATGGTGGTGACCGGTAATTGCAGGTATTGCAACCAAAATCTAACAAAAACAAATGCAGGTATCAAGCAACCCAAATGCAGAGAAAGAGAAAGGGGGGGGGGGGGGGAGAGAGAGAGAGAGAGAGAGAATGGGTTTTGTTAAATGCAAAAACTAAATGCTAAATGCTAACAAAAGTGAAAACTTGCAAATTACAATTCTCTGACTCCTGCTTAACGCAAAAAAGTACCAAACTAACTTCCAAATCCCAAATACCCACTCCACCTCTGTCTCTCTCTTGCTTCTCTTCTCTTGAGATCTGGGTTTTCACAGTGGACCATGATGGAAGAAGGAATGGGCATTGAAGAGGAGAAGAGTCATCGGAGTGCGAACTGGGCTCAGGGAGAGAGAGGCTCGTTGTTGTTCACTCCGGGGGAAGATGAGCGGTCACGGAGGAATTGGGGTCCCGAACTGGGCTTGGGTTGCTGGGCTCAGGGCAATGGTTTGGGCTCCTCTTGATTTTTTTGTTCGAAGAAGAGGAATAGATATTACTTCAATGATTTTTGCCCAAGTCGTACTCAGCTAACTATCCTACATGGATTTTTTTTTTTTTTTTTTTCACAATATTTTAAATTTAATTGTATGGTTGTTATTTAAAGAGCTACTAATAAAAAATAACAAGTCACATGGAAATTAAAATTAAAATTAAAATTGGTGTACCTAGTTATTAAAAAAAATGGTGTATCTAAGGATTAAAATATCAATATTAACGGAAATATCGGTAGTCTAATTTTACAGAAATTTTGAAGATATAATTGATATCGGAGAAAATATTGAAAAATTTTACGGAAGTTATGAAAATTTTGGTATAAAATATATTTCTAACATTTCATGACACAAACATTAAAATGATGTATAATTATACAAGTTCTATATAAATATATATATTATATCTTACATATCTTAATAAAAAAATGAAGTACTGTGAGACTTAAATATGGTTGAGATATCATATTGATTTAATAAATATTGGTGTCATTACATATTATTTTAATAGAGTTAAATATAATTATAAACATATTAAATATAAGTTTGTTGATATCTTCTTAATGTATTTTCATAAATTGAAAATTGTACAAAGTTTTTAGAAGTCTAAGAGAATAATTTTTATTTGCTTTTATGTGTTGGCTTTTATTTTATTTTTTTATCTCTTATATATATATATATATATATATATATATATAAGACAATGATCTCTAGCCATTTATTTGAAAAAAAAAAAAAAGATAATTCTAGCATGCTCAAAAAGATAGTAAATGCTACAAATCTAGAATTTCAAAAACTTTTCACCGAAATTTCTGAAATTTCCTTGATATTTTGTAAAAATTGTACTATGTTTTATTGATATCAATATTTTTACCGATATTTCCCTAATATTTTGATGGAAAAGATATTACTCCTAAAAGATATTTTAATAAACCTCAAACACGAAAATTTTGGTGAAAATTTCATAAATATCATGGATATTTACAATTATAGAGGTACCTAGCATTATTTCATTTTTAAATATTTAGAATTATTGTCGCAAAATGTGAGTTAGAATAGAGTTTCAAGAATGGATATTTTACAATAAGACCTCTTATTTTGCATTCTTAATAAAAATTGCTTTTTAATTATTAGTTTAATTTTTGAGATTATAAAATCTATGAATATCCACGTTAAAATTCTGCATTACACAATAAAAAATTGATTCAATCATTTATTAAACAATTGAGAAAAATAATCTAATAATTAAAATAACAGTTCTTAAATTAGTACAAATAGAAGATCTTACCGTAAAAACTCTTACTATATATTTATTATTATTATTTTGGACAAATACTTTATACATATTCTTAAATTTCTTTACTATTTGCATTGTTTTAAAATTAAATAAGGTGATAGTAACATATAGGTTAGTGGTAATAACATATATAACTTCACAAGAATATAGTGTTTTAGGTTTTAAAAAAATGACGAACTTTTCTTTTTTCCTTTTTTAATAGAACAAAGATGACGTGAACTTGATAATATGAGATTTGGAAATAGAGTTCACACTCATAATGCCCCCAAATTAATATCCTTGTTCCATTTTGTTTTCTTCATTTTAAAATGATCCGTTTAAGCTCACCAAATTAAAATAGTTCTTGAATTCAACGGTGGATTCACAAAATTTAAAAACTTCGATGATGTATTATAGATATTCTGTATATGGTTTATTCAGTAAAAGTTTATTTGTTATATTTTTTTTAAAGTACAATTTTTTCAATTAAAAGATCTTATGGACGTTAAATATAATACGGATGACCATGTGGTACGCAATACGAAACACTCAATAAAAACCAATTTTATCAGTAAGATCTGATGAAACATAGGGAAAATGATATGAGACAAGACTCGATATCAGGAAAATTCCTCGATATATCAATTTGAGCACGCATAGGGCTCTTTTTGAAACTACTATAATCGATGGAAGCTGTTGATCCACCAAAAGCATGTAACATGTAGCACCAAGGCAACAAACATATCCGCTAAGATTCATAAGTAGCGGAATTTCTAATTCGCTGAAATCTAAATCTAGCAGACAAAAAACAAACTCAAACAATAGGAGAACCACTTCCATTATTATAACTACCATAAGAGAAAAGCGTCACATAACGCCTTTAAGCCATCTGCAAACCATCCTCTAAACGTCATTAGATCCGTTCCAATGAAGCTACCTTGCCAAATACAACCAATACCATAAAAAAAACTCACAACAAAACGAGCCCAATAACCAAATTTTAAGGTTGAAGGTCCAACAATGCACCCAGAGACGGTTCTAGAATCCCAGCCGACTCACTCTCTCCTTTTCTTGTTTCTTAGGGCCGGCTGCTTATTTACCTTTATTTCTTCTATTTTGGTATTACATTATCTAAACTCGGACACATATTCCCAACAATTTAACCTCAATAGAAGTTTGCACTCAAAATACCATTTAAATTTAGTCTAAATATCACTTATATATATATATATATTTTATATGCAAATCCTCAAAATATCCCGTTTTTTCAAATCAATCAGAAAAAATCCTTAAAGCAATTAAAATTTTTAAATAGCATATTTACCTTTCTCAATCTATATTAAATATAATTTAACATTTTTTTTGAGGAAATAATTGAAAGGGAAAGTACTTGAATAATACAAATTTAAAAACCATTACATCAATATGACACAGAAAAAAATAACATTAGACCAATATGACATAACTAAACTTAAGTAGATTAAGGTTTGTATTATGTCAATCAAAATGAGAGAGTTTATGTTATGTTGATCAACAGATAAAAAAAAAAAGGTAGTTATTTGGCTAATTTTCTCATAATTTAAAGCATCATTGAATTAAATTAATAAAAAAAATCAATCTTAAAACTTTAAAATTCTCAATATAATTGAAATACTTGTTTGAATGAAATATTTATTTTATTTTTTAAAAACTTGTTATTTGATTTTTTTTTTGTTAAGTTATATTTAAAATAACATTTAAAATAGATTTGGAATGATAACCTTGATATTTTCCAAATTTTAATTGCTTCAGGGATATTTTATAATTGATTTTACAAACATATATAGTATTTTGAATTTTCGTATAATAAAATAGACAAAAGTAGTATTCAGGTGTTTTTTGATATTTTCCCTTGATTTTTTAAGTCGCAATTACCCAGCTTCCCAAACCTTTCTACCAATTTCGCAGCTCCGCATTAAAATAATAATAATAATAATAATAATAATAATAATAATCAGCTCCACCTTCGCCGCTACAGGACCCATCAATTCCAATAGACTCTCTTGGATAATGTTAGAGGATAAATACTAATGACACCAACGTCAGACTTCGCTGGCTTGTTGAAATATGAAAATTGATCCCTCAAATAATTTACTTCTCCTCAAGATTTGATAAATTCATAAATATTGTTCCCGCACTAAATTTAAGTAAATTGTTCATTTGATCCCTAAACTTTTTTTTTTTTTTGTAGTTGGAATACCTCATAAATTTTTAAAATGTTGCTATAATAGTTTTTTTTCATTAATTTTTAAATGAAGTCTGTTAGTAATTTGGTCTAAAACTAACGCTAACTTCGGATTCCGTCAAAAAATTAACGAAAAAAACTAATGTGACAATATTTTTAATAGTTTATGATCATTCTAGCTACGAAAGGGAATGTCCCTAAACTATTAAAATGTTGTTATAATAGTTATTTTTGTTAATTTTTAAACAAAATCTATTAAAAATTTAGTTAAAAAGTAATATTAACTAACAAATTCTGTCCAAAAATTAACGTAAAGAATTATTCTAGTAACATTTTAAAAGTTTAGGAGCATTCCAGTTACGAAAAAAAGTTCAGAAACCAGAATTACACAAAGTTAAAAATTCATGGATCAATCTAGCAATTTACCCTTGTTTTTTTTTTCTATATGTATATGAATGTGTTAATAAATAACTTTATTATTATTATTTTTTTACTCCTCAGCTACTTGATATGTTTTATGTCTTATTATTCTAGATAACGCTTGTTTTTAAACTTAGATAATATGATCAAATCACATCAAAATTAAAACAAAAAAGAAGGAAAAGAAATAGTTTTTCATTTAGATCCAACACTTCAAGACAAAACTCTATTGGTGGGATATTTGTCTATATCCCACTGTAAAATTCATAATATGTATCTAACAGTTCTTAAAAACAAAATTAATACCGTACTACAATTTTTATTTTAAAATCCTTATTCTACGTCCCCCACTGAAATAGAAAATTAACTACGTTATGGTCGTTATCAACTAATACATGTTGGCCTGTATATTTTTTAACCAAGGTTATACATAATGGGTATCCGGGATTGCCCTCGCTTGAAGTCTCTATTAAAAACTTAACATCGTCGTCATGTCGTATCTCAACAGGTGGCAACGGATCGAGTGAAACAATTAAGAACCTCATATCCAGATCATATAGCGATTGATCTACCATTAAACTGTGACTAAGTCTTTCCACCAATTGACAGTAAGTAATGTCTTTTGAGACTATTATTCCTTTTGTTTTTTTCCCACGAAAACTCCAACAGCCTCGAGTTTTTCTCCATTGTCCTTCATATGAAATAATTAATCTAACTGTGGTACTCGATGACGAATCCTGTAACAAAAATCAACACAGACAATACTTAAATTAGTATATTTAGATAATAAAAAAAAATCATGGTCATGTTAATGGCTTGACCATGATCATGCTAACGGTCGGTCAAGATTTCCAAGTATAAACAATCAATCACTATAGCAGAAGTACGTCACTCTCTCCTGTCACTGAGGAAATGAGGAATAATTCTGAGAGAGGGTGAATTATTAAAGATTTGAAACAATCTAAGCCATTATTGTTTTTTAATAGAAAAATATCTCAACAATCGTATTTCTGATATAATTATTAATATCAATGCTATATTTAATATAAAAAATGCAAAATAGTGTGTGTGATGATACTTAAGTGTGGAGGGTGAGGGGCTAAAAAGAAGAAAGGGAAAAGTACATAAGGGCTGAAGAGGTCTGTATGTGAATATATACATAAATATATGGACTAAAAAGGAAAACAAAAAAGAAAAAGAAAAAGAAAAAGTTTAGAGGGGGCTCAAGAGCCCCGGGCCTCCTTAGCTTCATCCCTGCTTGTCATATGTCCTTGTACTAGGGAAATTATAAAATAAGATTAAGTTATGTTCAATATCAATATCAACAAAATGAGTGCAGTTGCACGCATAATTTAACAGTTACAAAATTTAAGAACGAGAATAGGCAATAGAAAACATGAAAAACAAAAACACATAGATTTACGTGTAAAACTCTAGACCTGAAAAAACTACGAGCAGAGGATAAGAAAAATCCACTAAACCAAAGATAGGTACAAGAGGAGCGGCTACAATAAAAGAGAGCATAATAATGGAACCCTAAAATTACATCGTATATACATACCGAAATCCTAAAACGTAAAACTGGTCGGGTCCACATCGGCCCGATCCCGTAGCTCATCACTGAGCCCTAAAAAAATTTCATAATTAAACCTCCACCACATATTTGGCACCGTGAGTTTTTTGGGCCGAACCAAACAAAATTCAGGTCATCAAATTCTAATATTAACAATAGTTATATACATTATTTTATCACAAAAGCATAGACTTCATCCTCATCTCAAGTTCATATATATTGGTCAATTTTGGGTTTTGTGCACAAAACCTTGTCTGGATGCCATGTCCAATTCTAGAAATTGAAAATTTTTTTGTAAAATAATGTTTTTTCCAATTTTTTTTAATCATTCTCTCAGTTTGAAAAATGAAAATTATCTCATTTTCAAACCTCTTTTATAAAGTGCACTTTTGGAAAAAGAAAAAGAATCTTTTTGAAATTTTCTCACAATGCACTATTCACAACACCATTTTTTCTCATTCCAAATAACTTATTGTTGTCAAAAAAGAAAATTTTTTACATATCCAAACATTATCTTATTCTCAAAACAAAAAAATAAAAACAAAAATAAAAATAAAAAAAACTTTCTCATTTAAAACAAAAGGATTTTACTTTTCAAAAATGAACACGAGCTGCAAACGGGGATATCCTTTAGATGGGATAGGGAAGGCCTTTTATTCCTACTCACAAGGAATAAATTTTAGTCATGATGAAAAGTTAACGGATAATGATGCATTGCTCAATAGAAATTAAGTGCCCTTATTATATTTTCATGAAAAAATATCTTACAACTTAGGATTTTTTTTTTTTTTTTTTTTAACAATTGTTTCCATTTTTATTGCAGAGCAATTAAATGGTAGGATTATTCTTACATGCACAACTTAAATTTTAGGAGAAATTGCACATTTTTTTTTCCTGAATTTCAGACCTTGACATTGAATGCTCCATAAATTTTAATTTATAACATTTTCCCCTTGAATTTTAGAAAAGTTTGCGAATTTCCCCTAAATAAAATTTTTTACTTAAAAATACAAATGAGACACGTTAGAAGCATGAGTTACTGATATTAAAAGAGAAACGCTAGTAATTGAGTTAAAATACTAAATATTGAGGGCTAATTGTCATTTTTCTCCATAATTCTCTCCTATAGATAACTTCATAATTTCACAATTAATAAGGGTAACGAGTGCCTGAAATGTTGCCGATTTGTGCCATTTCATTATTTTATACTTGATACCCCAAATTCGTGCTTCCAACGAGTGTTAGGTTCATTGTTTCGTCAAAAGTTTAATTGAGGGAGAAAATTAGCAAACTTTTTCAAAGTTCAGAGAGAAAAAATATTACAAATTAATGTTTATGGGGCATTTTTGATAAGATCTAAAGTTCGTGGGGAAAATATGTAATTTGTCTTAAATTTTATGGTAATTCTCACTAAACTATAAACACTTCTACATTGGCTCATAATTTTGAATTAGTCCTACTTATTCCCTTCGTTCTAATTTTCATTAAAAATAGATGAAAAAGAAGGAGTTAATTAGTGAGGTCATGTGATCTTTTTTGATATGCTTTTTACTGAAAATTCTAACATTAATAAGTAAATGAGACAAATTCAAGACTTGATAGAAAAAATGAGAATTTTTACCCCCTATTTGTTTTGTATGCCCATTTCCAAAATGGGTGGAAAAACAACAAAAGAGTGTTTTACCTAATTTTCTCTATCATTCTTCTCATTTTAGAAAATATGTTGGACATTTTATTCTCAAACATATTTTGTATGATACCCTTTTGAAATACTTTAGAAATCTTACCCTATGCACTATTCTCAATATCATTTCTTCTCATTTTATAACTTTCCGAACAAATTTTAAACTCCTTTTGTTTTCAAGAAGGCAAATTTTTTTTACACATCGAAACGTCATCTCATTCTCAAAATAAAATGACTTTTTCATTTCAAGCAAGAAAAATTTTCATTTTAGAAATGAGTATGCAATCGAAACTAGCCTTTAAGGCCCTTTGAACTTTAGGGTCACTAACACTTGAATTTTAAAAACTCCCACTTTGTCTTGTGAAGTTTGAATTTAACCTCATTCTATCCTTTCAATCAAAATGTGACTTAAAAAGGATGGACAAAAAGTGAGTCAAGTGCAGTTATGTGGTATTTTTTCGTTTGTTTAGTAGAAATCTTTACATAATGGGCTTAGTAAGACTAATTTCTTTATTTTTCCACATGTTTTTAATGGATATTCTGATAGAAGGAATAAAGTGTGGTTAAATTCAAAGTTCAAATAGTAAAGTGAGAGTTTTTATAGTTCATGAGGCAAAGTGGGAGTGACTCTAAATTTCATGAAGCATAGATGAAAAAAATTTAAAAAATAAAGGCCAATAAGGAGAGAAAGATGAAGGAAAGAGAAGGGTGTTTCTTGCAGAGAAGAGACGATGGAGAGGAGTGTTAATGCCAGGTGTCAACTTGATTACTCTAGGTGGTTGTTGCTGAGGTGTACCATTTATTGGGTTGGATCTATTAAATAGCTAGCTTAGGTATTAAAGGTTTTTTGACTTGTTGACTGTATAAAAGTAGAAAGTCTTAAGGAGGCTAAGAATATGAAAGGCTATTGTACCCAAAGAGAGAGAACGGGAAAATAGAGAGTTCTAGAGAGAGAAAGTTAGAGACTTGGGAATTCTTTCTGGCTTTAGAAGAAATATAGTCTGTAACTTAAAGATAATCTCAGCAATAAAGTTTTTCAGTTTTTCTTCCAATTTATTTCTTTGGTGATTGTGTTCTGTATAGTCTTGCGGGATTGATTCTATGAGAGTGTCTTGGGTTTTTTCTAACAAACTAGTATCAGAGCCAAGTTCTGATTCAAGAATGGGTTCAACTAAGTAAGATGTCGTCGAAAAGTTCACCGGGAAAAATGATTTTGGGCTGTGGAGACTCACGATGAGGGCTTTGCTCGTTCAACAAGGTTTAGAAGATGCACTTGAGGGTGAGAATGATCTTTCATCATCACTGTCTGATAGAGAAAAGAAGCAGATTTTGGATAAAGCTCATAGTGCGTTGATTCTGTGCCTGGGAGATAAAGTCTTGAGGGAAGTCTCAAAAGAGAAATCTGCCACTGGAGTATGGTCGAAATTAGAGAGTCTTTACATGACAAAATCGTTGGCGAATAGGCTATTCTTGAAACAAAGACTATATACTTTCAAGATGCCCATGGGGAGAACAATTGAAGAACATATGGACGAGTTCATGAAGATAATCTTGGATCTGGAAAACATTGATATTAAGATTCACGTTGAAGATCAAGCATTGTTATTGTTGAAATCTCTACCAAGTTCCTATGAAACCCTATCAGATACTCTGATATATGGCCAAGATTGCTTGACTCTGGAGGAGGTTCAATCGGCATTGATGCCGAAAGAACTCAAGAAAAAATCAGAGTGTAAGGTTGACAATCCAAGGGATTCATCAGGGGAAGGTTTGGTGACAAGGGCTCGACCAGTGAAACAAGATTTCAAAGATAACCAGAAATCGAAGTCCAAGCCAAGAGGGAAATTAAAGTGCTTCAATTGTCATAAAGAAGGACACTTTAAGTGTGACTGTCCAGACAAGAAGAAGAAGAAGTTTAACAAGGCTCACGAAAATGGGGATGCTGATGTTGTCTCTGATGGCTATGAAAGCGCGAAGGTACTTACTGTTTCTGAATTAAAAGCAGAACATGATTGGGTGTTGGATTCAGGGTGTTCCTTCCATGTGACACCACATGAATCTTGGCTTGTTAATTACAAAAAACAAGATTATGATCAAGTGCTACTCGAAAATCATAAGGCTTGCAAAGTGGTGGATGTTGGTACTATCTCTATTCTAATGGCGGATGGGTGTCAAAGAAAGTTGTTCAACGTGAGGCATGTACCAGAATTGAAGAGAAATTTAATTTCTCTTGGCACTCTTGACTCGGAAGGCTTTCAATTCAAGGCTGAAAATGGATGCTTGAAGATTCTGAAGGGATCAATGGTTTTCATAAAGGGCAACAGGGTTAATGGGCTGTATCTGCTGCAAGGAAAGACTAATATTGGAAGTGTCTTAGTAGCATCTAAGGAGATGTCAGATTATTCCTTTCTATGGCATTATCGGCTAGGCCATGTGAGTGAAAAGGGCCTGCAAGAGTTGGGAAATCAGGGGCTATTGGATAAGAAGAAACTTGGGAAGCTTGATTTTCTGCAAACAATGTGTTTATGGGAAGGCCTGTAGAGTCAAGTTTGGGACTGGTGAGCAGAGAACCAAAGGGACTTTGGATTACTTGCATTCAGACTTGTGGGGGCCATCAAGGATTGCATCTCTAGGTGGAGCAAGGTACTTTATATCTATTATTGATGATTACTCATGTAGAGTATGGGTGTTTATTTTGAAAAATAAAGACCATGCTTTAGAAACCTTTAAAAGGTGGGTAGTGTTAATCGAGAACCAAATAGGGAAGACAGTGAAACGGTTAAGGACAGA
The DNA here is from genome assembly GCA_025413485.1 of Ficus microcarpa. Lineage (NCBI taxonomy): Eukaryota > Viridiplantae > Streptophyta > Magnoliopsida > Rosales > Moraceae > Ficus > Ficus microcarpa. Next base: position 15,445,928 of record CM046382.1, on the reverse strand, counting down.
CAACGGACTTGAATACTGTTTTAGGTTGTATAATGACTACTGCACTGAAAAGGGGATGGCTAGACAACATATTGTTGGTGGTACTACTCAACAGAATGGTCTTGCAGAGAGGTTTAATAAGACTATTTTGGAGAGGGTAGATGCATGCTCTCAGTTTCAGGCCTGCCGAAGACATTCTGGATAGAAGCAGTTAAGACTGCTTGTTACTTGATAAACAGATGTCCTTCCTCTGGTTCAAGACAACTCAAGAAATGTGATTAGGAAAGCCTCCTAAGTATGACAATCTGAAGATATTTGGGTGTGTGGCCTATGCTCATGTTAAGCAGCGTAAACTAGACCCTAGAGCCAAGAAATGTATTTTCTTAGGCTATCCAGAGGGTGATAAGGGATACAGGCTATGGTGTATAGAACCAAAGGCTGCTAAGGTGGTCATTAGCTGTGATGTGATCTTTAATGAGACTGAGTTTTACAAAGATTTGAAGCAGCAAGGAGGTGAAAGTACAAACCGAGTCTCATAAGGGGATGTAGAGCTTGAGGTGAAGAATGTAGATAAACAGCCTAGTAAACCAGAATAGGTGTTTGATTAACGAGCTCTAGAGCCAGATGTGCAACAACAGACTTATAATCTGGCTAGGGATAGACAAAGAAGGGATGTAAGGCCTCCAACTAGGTATGGTTACACTGATTTGATTGCTTTTGCTCTCTACACAGTAGAAGAATTAGAGGAACCAACTAGCTATGAACAAGCTATGACAAGCTTAGAGAAAGAATCGTGGAGACAAGCCATGAATGAGGAAATGGAGTCATTATCCAAGAACCAGACATGGGAGTTAATAAGAAAGCCTGATGGACAGAAACTGGTAAGCTATAAGTGGATTTACAGGCTCAAGGAAGGCATTCTAGGTGTTGAGAAGCCTAGGTACAAGGCTAGGCTGGTAGCAACAGGATTCACCCAAAGAGAGGGCATTGACTACACAGAGGTTTTGTAATAACCGAATTTTCTTACGGATTCATGATTTCCTTGTATGTGAAGAAATTTAAGTCCATATTATGTGTTTATAGAATGTTTCATGAAAATTATGAATATCAATGTGAAATTCATAATTTTATCAGTAAATGTTTGAGTTCTCATTCAATTGACTATGAGATTCAATAAGTAATTGTTTAGCCATACATAAAGCCATTTATGAAAAAAGGCTTACCAAAATTCACGATTTCATGTTGGTCAAAGTTGACCAAAAAGTCAAAGGTTGACCATAGAGGTCAAAAATATGACGGTACAGTTATGTGATAAGCAGTATGGAAAATGTACTGCAAAAAACCATTATTATAGACAATATAGCATGATTAAGATTCAAAACCACCATAGAAAAATCAAGCACACCAAATTAGAAATGAAGGGCAAAAGGGCTTAAAGAAATAAGAAAATTTTTATACAGTATAATTTTACACAGACAAATTTTAGACTGCAAATAGTGCAACAATACTGTATTATAAGTAAAAACAGTATTGGAAATATCTGTGTTAGCTTGAAATTGAACTGCATATTAAGAAAAAGCCAAACCAAGCCTAAATGGTGACATCACCTCACCAAAAATTATGACATCATTTTGATTTAAGGAAATTGGGGAAAGAAATCCTTGCCACCTAACACCATAATGGCCGGCCACATAAGGGGTGAAATTGCAAATATTTTGTCTTTAAGGGCTAAATTGTAATTTTTGGAAAAATAGGTGATGTAAGCGATGTGATGTCACCAAGATGATGTCATCAAGGTGATGTAAGCTTTTGTGTGGAGAACAAGGCCATGGCCGGCCACATGCCACATGTAGGGGTGAAAATGCAAAAATTTTATCCTTAGGGGCTAAAATGCAATTTTAGAAAAATTGGTGATGTAAGCAAGTGATGTAAGCATGATGATGTCATAATGATACAAGAAACATGCCACCTAGCACCAAATGGCCGGCCAAATGGAGGGTATTTGTGCAATTAGTGTTCTCTCAAGGGTTTCTAAGCAAAAATTGGATTAAAATAAATCCAAAAATATTTTATTTTTCACCTATAAATAGGGTACAAGGGGGGGCGAATTTTTGGTCAAAAAATTCTGAAAATTCAGCCAAACCATACCAAAATATCCTCTCAAAAACCGGACTTGAAGAGAAAAGAAAAGAGAGAAAGAAAAAAATTGAAAACCAAGGAGAAGTGTGCTAGGGAGTGTTCGGTTTTTCTAGTGGAACAACAAGCTAGGGTTGAAAAATTTTTGGTGCCATTTAGAGGGTGAAGGCCGGTTGTTGGTGGAGGCCAAGGGGGGGGGGGAGAAAAAGTTGAACCAACTTCTTGAATTGATCAAGGTAACCTCTTTAGACCCTAGGCTTTTCAATTCAAGTTTCAATTTGGGATTTAAGTGTATTTCAAGCCTTGGTTTGTAAGAGCTTAAGCTCAATTTAATTTTCATGCCCTAGTTTAGAAATTTTAGGGTTGTGCTTGATATTGGTGCTTAGGTGGTTTTAATTCCAAATTATGTATGCATATGAGAATTAGGGTTTGCATGAAAAAGGCTTACTATGTGTTTGTGATATGTCCCCAATGAGTTATGAATGTGGTATGGTTATGTGAATGATAGGATGGTACGTTAGAAAACGCTGTATGTTTGAATTTTAGGCTCCCGCGTGTTCGGTTGAGTTAGATTACGCGAATAGGACGTAAAACGAACCTAAACAAGGAAAACTGCCAGATTCGGGTAGAATCTGCCCAGTTATCTAGAAAGCAGGTTTTGAGGCCCTTAGAGGCCGAATTTGAGAAAACTTAAAACATGAAAGTTGTTCAGAAAGGTTTTTCCTAAAGGACAACATAGATCGTTTTCCAAAATAAGGCTCCAATGGCCTCGGTTTTTATGAAAACCCGAGCCTGACCGTGCCCAGGATTTATGCACGGCCAGGTGAGTTCAACAGGGAATAAGAGCACGTTAGAGTCCGAACTGGGTTTTCCTCAAAACGCCAAAGTTGTAAGATTTTTTGAGAGCTAAAACTTTCATGGAGACAACTTTTTTCAATTCGATCTAGATTTTTAAATAGAAACTGATTTATAAAAACTGTGCAGGAGACAGGAAATTCCTGCACAGGATTTTCTAAAAACAATGTAGGAAAACTGTATTTTTCATCAAAACTCGATGTTTTGACTGTGAAAACTATTCCAATGGCAGTTTTCAGCCCTCAATGAGTTTTATAAAACCCCACTTAAGAACCACGAATTTTATAAGTTAATTGAAGGATTTTTGGTATAAAAAGGGTTAAATGACCAAGTTTTCAAGAGTAAAGGAAAATGGAATTTTTAAGCCAAAATTTGGTAATAAAACGATGATGGATGGTAACCAGAAAGGATACCTGAGTTACTGGGCCAAAGCCCAAGTTTGACCCATAAAAGGTTGACTTTAGTTGACCAAGAGGTTGACTTTGGTTGACCAAATTTGACCTAGGTTGACTATCTTATGGGTTACCCAATATAATCCTATAGGATACCAAGTTTAATAATGGACTAAAACCTTAGGGTTACATTTAGTAACCCAGTAAGCTATCATATGTATAAAGGGGACATATAACTAAGGACATGTTAGGATGTTGGTTAGGTTACCAACATTTTTATGATTATGATTTATAGGATCCTTATCCTATATTCTTTTAAATAGCAGAAAATAACCTGCTGTTGCAAACTGAGTCGAAGCAGCAACACTCAGAATATAGCACACGAGATAAGTACAGACCTCACCTACAGTATGAAAAATAGTAAACTATTTTCAGGTATATGACATGTTTCCATGAATGCCATGTAATGTTATATTAAGTATGCCATGTTTACAAGTATGCCATGTTTACAAGAATGTCATGTTTACAAGAATGCCACATTTACAAGTATGTCACGTTTTCAAGTATGCCATGTTTTCAAAAACGCCATGTTTACAAAAACGCCATGTTTACAAAAATGCCATGTTTTCAAGAATGCCACATTGTAAAGAATGCCCTGTTTTCAAGAATGCTATATTTCCAAGTATGCTATAACATGATTTCAAGTATATTGCGTCAAGTATGTGATGTTATGATAAGTCATGCAAAGTCAAGCCATGTTATGTTATGTCATGTTATGTAATGTCATGTTATGCCATGATATGTCAAGATATGCCATGATGAGTTATGATGTGCGCCATGTAGGGGTGGCAATTCGTGTCGTGTTCGGGTCCACGGGTCCAACCCGAACCCGACCCGTTCTTTTCGTGTCAATTTCGGGTGACCCGAATTTGACCCGTTCACTATTCGTGTCGTTTTCGATTCGTAAAATTCGTGTCGTTTTCGATTCGTGTTGTCGTGTCGCGACGGATATTGCCATTCGTGTCGTGTTCGGGTCGTGTTTGGTCCAACCCGAACCCGACCCGTTCTTTTTCGTGTCAATTTCGGGTGACCCGAATTTGGCCCGTTCACTATTCGTGTCGTTTTCGATTCGCAAAATTCGTGTCGTTTTCGATTCGTGTCGTCGTGTCGCAACCCGTATTGCCACCCCTAGTGCCATGTTATGGTGAAAATGATATAGTGACATCATGAAGCATGTTCACTAATAATAAACCACATGTTAAGAACATACAAGTAAGGTGTCATACCAACCTCCCGCCAGGTGGAGGATTATTCATGTTTCAAGTTCAAGTTTATAATTCCCAGAATGGTTAGGGACCTTGCAAACCTTAACTTTTTCTAGAGGGCGCGCATTCGGTACGTACACACAAGGGGCCCACATGTAATCAAAATAATAAGTTCAAGTTAATAATGGATCATAAAAGATTCCTAATTGGACATAATTGGTTCATGCATAAGTGCATGACATGTGTTATGTTTTGTGAGATTATGTTTGTGCTTACTGGGCGAAAGCTTATCAGTTTATATTTCATACTGTAGGTAAGAAGCCTGTGGCTTAATTGGTGGGCTATGTGGACGATGCGACGAGTGAAGGGCGGTATGGGATACCACTACGTAAAATTTTCCGCAACCTCTTTTTTAAGTTGATATGTATATATGTATATATCTCAAAAACAAGTTATGATGTTGAAAACTTGAATATGTCTTTTTATCTTAGTATTGTATGTATAGATGGCAAGCTTTATATGTGAGTCAATCTATTTACATATGTTTTTTAAAAAAATTATTCTCAAATTTCCAAGTAAGTTTTAAGTTCCAAAAAAAAAAAAAAAATCAAGATGAAGTTTAAATAAGTATGGTAACGGCCCTACGTAGGTCGGGACGTCACAGGTTTTTTCTCCAGGGGTCAAGCATACTTCAATAAGGGTGTCATTAGCTCTTGTGGCTGCATAGAATTTGGAATTAGAGCAGCTCGACGTCAAGATAGCTTTCCTTCATCGAGAGCTTAAGGAGACCATTTACATGAAGCAACCTCAAGGCTACGAGGTTCAAGGAGAGAAGGAGATGGTGTTTCTTTTGAAGAAATCTCTATATGGCTTGAAACAGTCCCCTCGTCAATCGTTCAAACGATTTGATGATTTCATGCTACAATCAGGTTTCACAAGAAGCCTTCATGACAGTTGTGTTTATTTTAAAAGAATGAGAAATGAAGGGTTCGTCTATTTGTTGCTTTACGTAGATGATATGTTGGTAGCTTGTTCAGACTTGACTGAGATTAAGAAGGTCAAGAAGACATTGCAATTAGAGTTCGATATGAAAGATTTAGGGCCTGCTCAAAAGATTCTGGGAATGCAAATTTTTAGAGATAGAAAGAAAGGGGTCTTGTGCCTTTCTCAGCAGGGTTATATCCAGAAGGTCTTCTAAAAGTTTGACATGGTAAATGCTAAACCAGTTACAACGCCTCTTGCTCAACATTTCAAGCTTTCATCCGGTGATTTGCCTAAAACATATGGGGAGAAACAAATAATGGAGAGAGTTCCTTACTCAAGTGCTGTGGGGAGTTTAATGTACTCTATGATCTGTACTAGACCAGACTTAGCTCACTCAGTAAGTGTGGTCAGCAAATTCATGAGCAATCCTGGGAAGCAGCATTTGCAAGGAGTAAAGTGGATTTTGAGGTATCTACGAGGGACCACTTCTGTTGGTTTAGTGTATGGAGAAGCAGGTGGAGTAGAGAATGGGATAATGGGGTATATGGACTCTGACTACACTGAAGATCTTGATCAATGCAGATCACCTGCAGGCTATGTCTTTCAAATAAATGGTTGTACAGTAAATTGGAAATCAACTTTGCAGCACGTTGTAGCTTTATCCACGACAGAGGCCAAATATATTGCTTTAACTGAAGCAATTAAGGAGGCCTTGTGGCTTAAAGGATTGTTGGGAGAGTTGGGCTTTCAACAAGACAGTGTGGAGGTTTTGTGTGATAGCCAAAGTGTTATTCATCTATCAAAGAACCAAGTGTTCCATGAACGTACAAAGCACATTGATGTAAGGCTGCATTTCATTAGAGAAGTTCTGTCTGATGGGAAGGTGCAAGTGAAGAAGGCGATTACAAAGGAAAATGCAGCTGACATGCTTACTAAGTCAATGTCAGCATTAAAGTTTCAACACTGCTTAGGTTTGCTGCTAGTCAAACTTGCAGAGCTCTAAAGTACCTGGGGAAGACAAGACTGAAAAGGAAAGCAAGAATGGAATCAAAGCTGATAAGGTGGAGATTTGTTCATGCCAGGTGTCAACTTGATTACTCTAGGTAGTTGTTGCTGAGGTGTACCATTTATTGGGTAGGATCTGTTGAATAGCTAGCTTAGGTATTAAAGGTTTTTTGACTTGTTGACTGTATAAAAGTAAAGAGTCTTAAGGAGGCTAAGAATATGAGAGGCTATTGTCCCCAAAGAGAGAGAACGTGAAAATAGAGAGTCTACAGAGAGAAAATTAGAGACTTGGGAATTCTTTCTGGCTTTAGAAGAAAGATAGAGTCTGTAACTTGAAGATAATCTCAGCAATAAAGTTTTTCAGTTTTTTAGTTTTTCTTCCAATTTCTTTCTCTAGTGATTGTGTTATGTATAGTCTTGTGGGATTGATTCTATGAAAGTATATCCTGGGTTTTTTCTCAACAAGGAGGATTCAGAAAATGAGGTATGGGAAAAAACCTCTTTTTATGGTGAAGTAATAACATCATCCACAATTTAATTTTCACCTAATGGCCAAAATAAAAAACAGAGTCCCAGCCCGTAGAATTTCCCTCATGCTTTTTAGTGGAGTTACTTTTTTCGCCACCTGGTAGTTGTCTTGTCTAAAACAAACACTTGACAAAAAGTATTTAAACAATCATAAGCTTAATGCATTGTAGACAACAAATTAAAATTACAACATACCTGAACTTCACTCGAAATTCGCCTGAGTTTGCTAGAGGGCATGTCAAGTTCAACAAGATTGTGTTGATTAATCTTCAATGGCAAGGACTTATGAGGGTAGTCATAACAATTGTGACATCTAAACAAATGAAGAAATTGACAATACTGGGTTAGAATTGTTATACATACCCACTCTGTAATTGTTATAATACTGGGTAGTCATTGTAGTTGTAATATCAAGAATATCAATTTTAATATCCACCTTCTAATACCAAGTTGTTTTTTAAAAAATTGACAAGTCAATTAAAATAAAAAGATTGCAAATACTAGTGAAAAGATGACAACTTATTACCATCTGAGTTGGTGTCAAAAGACAAACATATAGAAAGTTTGTTTTGCCGATAATTAAAATCAAATAATATGGTATTAGATATTATTATTCTGTAGTATTACGAAGTTAAAGCTTATATATCAAATGAGAGAGACCTTCTTCCGAAGACTGGACGTCTCAGTGCTAGCTCTTTATAGTAAACAAAATTAGACGTGTCAGAGAATCTTTCTTCAGCCCGAATCCACTGATTAAAAAAAAAAAAAATCACATTAGGATTATATCTCGGAGAGAGGACGAATTAATTGTTTTTATAGAAAATGAACGTTTACTGGGTATATGACCTCTGGAGGGTACTCTCGAACAATCCCCCACGCCATTCTTCGTATCAAATCGTGCATATAAATCTCACCATCACCCTTTATGCTTATAAGAGACCGGTCTATGAGGTAACGAAATGCTAGTCTTGGATTGAGATAACACTCATCCAGCTTTCTTTCTATGAAATCTCTGTCCCTCCCTTCATAAAGTAATGCTATACAAAGGAAAATTTCTCTGCTACAAGGATCTAGTTCATTGTAAGACACTTCCAACGCTTGATAAATATAATTAGAAGAATTCATTATGAGTTCGTCCAGTGCACTTCCCCAATCGCCTGTGTATTGGTCGTTGAGGAAGGAACCAAACACTTTGAGAGCCAAAGGAATTCCACGGGTATAATGAACCACTGATTGTGACAGCTGATCATAATCTGAAATGAAAGGCCTCCCTCTAAAGGCATTCAAACGAAAGAGTTCAAGTGCTTCATCAAAATTCAATCCATCGAGCGCGTAAATCTCATCAACGGGATAATATCGAAGCACGTTTTTGACTCTTGTTGTTATGATAATTCTACTTCCTGATCCAAACCAATCACGATCACTGATTAAACACTCTACCTGTGCTATCGAATGAACATCGTCTAGGACAATGAGCACCTTTTTCCGGCTGATTCTATACCAATCGGATGTGTTGACCATTTTTACATCTTCCTCTCCCATTAGTTTTAAAAAAAGTTTGCGTTTTAAGTTAGACAGTCCACGTCGACGTGAATTTTTTCGGACATTTTGAAGAAAGCAACAACCTTCGAATTGAGAAGAGAATCTGTTGAAAACGACACGAGCAAGTGTGGTCTTACCTATACCACCCATTCCCCAGATGCCTAATGCACGAACAGCAGGAGAGCCAAAGCATAACAATGATTCCAATATCTCAAGGTGTCTGTTTATTCCCACCAGACCCTCAGAGTCTGCAGTAGCACGTGGTCTTACCGTACTCACAACATATTCAACAATCTCCTCCACTAATTTTGACTCGTACCTAGCATATATAAAATAAAATATATGTATTTATGAATTAAGGGATAAGATCTCATAGAAATTAGTAAAAGAAGAAGAAACAGAACCAAGAACTATTTGTACAGACTAGAGAGGAAATGCAAATTAACTCTATACGCACGACATACTGATATATCTACAAGGGTCTGATATTTTGTCATCTATCCTCGTTTGCTCCAATGATTGGTTGTATTTCAGAATCTTTTGATTCATTTTAGTGACGCCTTTAAGATGTCTATACTTTGAAAATCTGAGATTCTTGTTTCTTGCAGTGGCACTTTTGAAACTTATTTTCCAACTAAAACTTAAAAGGTTTAATCTCACCTATACCTCGAATTATGTGGTCATTCTTACTTTGCCTCCAAACCTTAAGACACTCACCTTGCCCTCCGAATTTTGAATTAGATCCACTTAACCCCTTTATTGCAATTTTGGTTAACAATAGAAGGCGAAAAAAAGTAGTGCAATCATGATTTTTCTAAAATATCTGTTAAAAACTATCAGAAAAAGACAATGTAACCATACTTAATCCTATCTTTTTTCCGTCTTTTTAAATATAAATTTGAACCAAAATGGTAAGTGAGAGTAGTTCAAAGTTAGGAGCTAAGTGAGAGATTTTAAAATTCAAGAAAAAATGAGAATGACCTATAGTTTGAGAGGCACATGTGAGTTTGATCCAACTTTGAATCTGAGGCGGAATTTTTGCAGAAATGAGATAGAGAATAATTTCACGAAAACAAATAAATAAAAAAGATATGGAAAACTGAAAATTTTGTGAATTTTGAAAGTTGAGCCTTTAATACTAGAAATTTTTGAAAGCAGCAGGGCGGGCGAATTCTACTGTCTATAAGCACTGTCAAATGAGTCCCAAATAGCCAATCAAAGTTGAACATATTCGTGATTGTTTTATGAAGTTCTGAATGAAGAAGCCAGCTTGATTTCGGAATGCAAGTTAGGAAACTCCTATTGAAAAACTTAAATGCTCGCATTTTTACTTAAGAATATCTTCACATTGGAAAATAGAATTTTTATGAATTTATAACATTGTGTGTTGGTGACAGATGAACATTTCATGATGTTGCGAGTGTTCTTTTTTATTTATTCCTCTTTTTCTTTTTTCTTTTTCATTTTTCATTTTTTGAAGGTGCCTATTTTGTTCAAACTAGTCAAAAATTTTACATGTACTTCAGATTTTTATCCTCTAGTTTCCGCACATACACATATGTCCATAAGAATTTAAAACATTCTTTTAATTTGACTCAGTTGCATAGACTAATCAAGTTTAAGGATCATATTTGCAACCAAAAGCGTAAATGAAGCATTTATTTACAGGGTTACCCTTTTTAGCAATACAAAATATCATCAACGCAAAACAAGGCAACCACTTGTAGATAGCTAGTGTAGTATTGTTATTATAGTTTTGTCATGCAATGTAGTGATCGGATAATTCAGAATTACCTGTCCCGTGTATCCCATCCAGAAATATTGCATGCCTTTATCAATGCAGCTCTCCACTCCTGCAATTTTTCTGCTCTATCTTTAAAACGTTGTTGATGTGCAACAAAAGCACGAGCAAAACTCCCTTCTTGCTTACGTACATGTGACGGATCTATGCCATAAAAGATAGGTACAACAGTCTGTCCATTCTCCTCCCCGCACTTAAGTATGTGCACTAGTTCATCCAAACACCAGGAGGAAGAAGCATAATTTTCTGAAAAAATAATGAGTGAAATCTTTGATTTCTGGATTGCTTGCAAGAGTGTAGATGAAATTTCCTCTCCTTTCCCAAGATTTTTCTCATCAATGTAGACTTTGATTTGCTTGTCACATAATCCTTTACAAAGATGATCAGTAAAATTCTTACGAGTGTCTTCACCTCTGAAACTAATAAAGACATCGTGCTCAAGCAAACCAATGGAAATGGACGATATCGTACCCATAATATCTGTTGGACCAACATATTTGGAACAACATCAGGAAAAAAAAAAAAATGAGGATGAGCTGAAATTGTCTTTGATAGAGAATCTAGGAAAAGAAGCCAACCATAATGTAAATGCGAACATTAATGTTAAAGCACAAAAAGCGTAAAAACAACATAATTAATATTGCTTTAGTATGCAATGATATTTTAACTACTATATAGTTTTTTTCAAAAAAAAAAAGGGGGGGGGGGGGGGGGCATAAATACTAAAAAGATAACACGCCAACAAATAAGGAAATATGACCATCTCCAATATCAAATGTCATTTTCTCTTATCAATATTTAAAAAAGTGAATGTTGTCCAAATTTCGTCCTCTCCCTGCTTCAGCCACGTGTCACATTTTCTTTTCTCTTCTTTCTTTTTTCTTGGGCATTAAAAACTCTGAGAGAGGGAGAGAGAGATGTGGAAAGGTGCAAGTAAGAGGGAGGGAGAGAGAGAGAGAGAGAAAGAGAAAGGGCTGCACATGGGAAAAAGTGAAAGGATGATAAAACTTTTTTTTTTTTTTTTAAGAAGAGAGTGAAGGGGGGTTGTATATGGGAGAGAGAGAAAGGAGAGTGGGGTCCCATGTCTTAATTTTTTCAATAATAACTTACATTTAAAAAAAAATACATTTGATAAAACGTTAAAATACTATCTTTAAAATAAATATAAATAGGATTATTTAATTTTTAACCCTATATTTTGCTTTAAATTAAAGGGTATTTTGGGCATTTTAAATATAAAAATTAAACGCTGATCGAGAAAACATATAAATTTATGCCCTAACTGTAATCCAATTATAATAATTAAACAATTAATTATTATCCATTCTTTTAACTCTCCATCCCTCCTATCAAACAACATTAGGATTCTTATAATTCTCTTCATCTTTCATATTCCTCATTCTTCCTACCCTCTATATCATTCCTCCTCTCCATCATTCCAACAAAACATAGCCTCAAAGTTTAGATTGTTAGCACGAATGTCCCTCCAACATTAAACTGTTAGTAAAAATAACCACTGTTTCATATTTAGTCATATAAGATTCGGAAAAACTTTATTTTTGCCTCTTAAAGTTTAATATATTTGTAACTTTACCTATAAACATTTGAAAAGTAGTACTTATACGTCTCGACCTTTAAACTATTAGCAAAATCATCTATATTTTGTTCACTTGAAACTAATGTAGTATTAATATAACAAAAAATTAATTTAAATTAAATATTTATAATTACATAAATAACCTTAAAGATCTATAAAAATGCAGGGGATTTAAATAGACAAGTTCCTTTATTTTGTTTTTGTTTTTGGTTTTTGTGATGACTTCAATTTAAAAAACAAATCTTATGAACGCTAACAACACCGGAAAGGATGAAAGACAAAAAAACAAACACAAAGCCAATATACCAAAGCCTAAAAATGACTAATGTAGTCATAAGATTTGTTTTCAAAATTAAAGTCATTACAAGAAAAATAAAAAGTAGATATATAATAGTAAAAAAACTTATGCATTTAGATCATTCAATTTTAATATATGTTTAAGGTTCCTCCTGCTGTTATAAAGATTTTAATTTAAACTAACTTTTTATCATACTAGTTTTGCATAAGTTTTAAGTAGATGAAATATAGTAATTTTGCTAACAGTTTAAAGATCAATAAATATAAACACTAGTTTTTCAATGTTCAAAGATAGAATCTACTAAAGTTTAGGGGACAAAAATAAAGTTTTTTCATGTCTTATATGGTCAAAGTATAAAACAAGGGATATTTCTGCCAACGGTTTAAAGTTTCAGGGACATTCTTGCTAACTATATAAAGTTTGAGGGGCATAAACACCAGTTTTCAAAGTTTTTGGACAAAGTTAAAAGAATTTTAAAGTTTAGAGGGCAAAATAAAATTTCTCCTTATTAAATTATACTTTAATTGTTTTATGTCATCAATCTCATCCATTTAACTGATGAAAGGAGTAAATATTACATTTCATAGTTCAAGAAACATGTCTGCTAGTTTTCAAAGTTCATTAAGTAATTAAAATTACAAAAACAGCAAAATTCATAGAGCAAAAATAAAATTTGTTTGTTGCCAAGACATTCCGACTACACCGCTTCCCCTCAAAGACTGGAAAAAATAAAAAAGGTTAACCATCCCAAGAGGCAGACATTATTCATTGATCATGTACTATATTAGAAAGTAATTTTTCTGTTCAAATATTAAAATTTGGCGTTTTTACATTAATCGACAAAGCACTATAGATGCTCTAGAGAATCAAATGCCAAAATTCGAGATATGCTGCGTATTGTCAAATTGGACATTAGTAATTATAGTAAAACATTGCATTGAAGATCGATTTTCTTACCTAAATGTCAAACTTCATTGCGTTAAAGATGCTTTAACAACTTGTACCGGAGCAATTTGCTTGGCCTGTCGTTGTCCGGGCTTTTTTGCTCGGCCGTGTGCCTGTTAATGAAATCTTTTTAGTTTTATATATAAATATATATTTAAAATAAAAATAAAAATAAAAAAATAAAAACCTTGTACTGGAGCAATTTTTCTTGTAGCTACAGATAGATAGAAGGAAAAACAGACCCAGCAATTAGAATCTATGTATGTGTTTCTGAGGAAAAACATGAGAATTTTGAGTGGATCTACAAAACAAAAGGACCAACAATGCTTATTTCGTACCTCTCTCTCTCTCTCTTTTTCGTTTTTGTTTATGTTTTTGTGCTCATAGTACAGAAACAGGCTCGAAAGTACTACGAAATAGGACTCCACTACCTTATATAATTGTGGTGAGTAAGTTACTTGTATTTGATTTGAAGGAAGTTTCACAGAAGAAGAGAAGAAGACCCATATTATTATCCCTGATTCCCTTCCCAGGAGACGACCTCCCGAAGACGGTCTCTGACTCACCAGGTCAACCACGCGTCTAAGTCGTCTATTGCCGAAAATTCCGCTGCTGAGTTGTTTAGCATTACGGTTGAAACACGTACTCCACACGTGTGAGACTTAACAGTACATTTTGATACTTATTTTTCTTCATTTCAAACACGGATTTATTTTAAATTGTTATCTTAAAATGATTTTTTTTTCGTTTGAAGACAGTGTATCAAACAGTCAATTTAAGAAACTGTCTTGGTGTGGATATACGAGAAAGTCATTCAAATAGATCAGTAAAATAATATTTCAATAAGGTAGTAAAAAATTTTTATGAATATTATGTATTTGATAAAAAGAGATAATGAAAGAGAAACTAAAATTTGAAGAGGATATTTGAGGGAAAAAAAAAGAGAAAATATAAACGTTAAAGTTTGTTTTAAATTAGCGAAAAAATATTCTGTAATAATTTTAATGTATATGAATCAAACTAATGATGTATTTATCAGACCATTTCAAACTCAAAATATTTATTTATTTAAAATCCAAATCCACTTTTTTAAAATTCATATTATATTCATTTTTCTCTCTCTCAAATATCCTTTCAACAAGTGAAAAAATAAGGAGTAAAATTAAAATTTTTTTTGAAACAAATACATATAGAGAGTATAGTAAAATTGCAATAAAGACCATCCCGCCCACTGTGTCTAGATTCGAATATGGCACTACGGCATCCTAAGACCTTAAGCCATCCCACCATCACCACCAGACTAGCCCTTGTGGCTTAAACAATCAAGAATGTTAAGTACAAGTTAAAGAACACAAGAAAAACCATGAGAACAATTAAGTAAAGACCAGAATGTTGCTGTAGAGCCTCAAAGAATTAGAGACTAATACAGAAACGTATATATATGTAGAGTCTCAAGCCATGACCTTTTACATCTTTATTAACGGTTGGGTGGATTTTTACCCACATGGTAAGATTATACATCTTTGACCCAAGGATCTATGAATTTGGATTTCTGAATATGTACACTTGGAGGGCCTGAAACATTAAAGTCATAACATCAAAAGTCCATAACATCAAAGGTCCGTATCACTAAAATCTGATTTTTTTTTTTTTTTTTTTTGATAAGAAACACTAAAATCTGAATTATTAAGATTGTATTTTTAAGACACGTATCAATAGGATCCATATCACCAATGTCCATAACATAAAAGTTGGAACACTAATCCAATCACTATTTGGTCAGAACACTACTTAACTCTTGACAAATTTTTCACTACTTAACTCTAAAATTTACAAAGTTATATCTTATTTTCTCTTTTTTCTTTTTTCAAAAAACTCAAATTTTAAAAGTCCATAACTTTCTTATTTCACGTCAAAATGAGATGATTTTTTTAAATCACAAAACAAAAAAATGAAATGAACGAAATAAGATCCATATCATATATTTTTTCCCGAACACATTTTAACTTTTTACATTATTTTATATTACAATTCATTTCTAATTCACACCTCCACCAAAGACACACTTCCAAATCAACCTCCACACCCAAATCAATCTCCACACCAAACACACTTCCAAATCAACATTCAAGACTCTGTCTTCAATTATCACCCCAAACGACCCCTTAATCACCAAGTCGTCCCTTCAAAAAGGGTGATTAAGAGACATTTCATCATTATTCTGAGACATTTAATGTCCATAGTTAATGTAAATTAGTTCATTGAGTGGTCACAAAATTAAATTAATTTATTATCTTAAAGAAAAAATTAACTCTCTAATAAATTAGATTATTAAACTCCTTTTATTCGCATTGTAATATAAAATATCTCCAAATTGAGAGAAAAAGATGGACATGATTTTCAATACAAAACGTTTAGGCTCCACACCAGCACTATTATTCTTATGGTATTTTCTTTTGCTCTTTCAAGTTTGCTTTATGTTGTTGATTGTTTTATATTTATATATGTAATCATAATTTGGCACTCTGTCTGGAGACAATTTTTGCATTCTAATTAGAAATTTTGTTATAATATTTTCTTTCACAAAAATTAAAATTTACAATTAAAATTAACTTTTTAAATCTGTAATCTAAACATGGGCTTAGTTTCTTGCTCAAGGATATTCATTTGGTTTTGGACATGTCCATTGACATAGCAATCTTTTAAACACCTAATAAAAATAATGAAAACTCATCTATGCCACTTCTGTTAATACAAAAAGTTAAGATCGTTAAAGTTGATGTCCATTAAGTTTCGATTGGAAGAGAAAGAGAGAGATGGAGTGAGATGGAGAAAAGAGATATATAAACATAAATAGTGGGAGTGCAAGATATTCCAAATGCGTGAGAGGTATTAATTTTATGAAAATAATTGTAGCTAGTTTTGAAAACATATAAGGGTGTGTAATAAGTAAATTTAATCACTTTAAAAGGGATGTATATTTAATGGCCGGGTGTGGAGAGTTAAGAGCATGTGTCAATAGGACCTCCATTTTTCATAACATACTATAGAATTTTCAATGTATAGTTAAAAGATAGGGTAATAATAATATGTATATATTTCATGTTTTTTGTTTTTCAAAAAATAGTAAAGTATATAGTGTACATCCCCATTGACGTAAAAGGCTGACTACATGACGGCCTCGGCCAACATCTTTTTTAAGCAAGGTAATACATAATGGGTATCGGGGATTGCCTTTGCTAGATGTTTCAGTAATAAAAAAGTTAACATCTTCATTATTTTGAATCACCACGGGTGCCATTGGAATACCTGAATCAACTAAGAATCTCATGTCTAAATCATATTGCGATTCATCAACCATTAAACTATGCCTAAGTCTTTCCACCAATTCATCGTAAGTAATGTCCTTTGAAACTATCATTCCTTTTGCCTTTTGACCATTAAAACTCCAACGACCTTGGGTTGTTCTCCATTGTCCTTCATACGAAATGAGTATTCTAACAGTAGTGCTTGATGTTGTATCCTGTAACAAAATTTAAGGGGGGAAAAAATTAAATTCATACTTAGATAAAAACTAATTTAACTCGACCAGTCAAGATTTTCCAAGTATAAACGTTCTATCACTAGTCATGTGTGCTTGTATCACGGAAATAATATGGGTTAAGTTATTATGCCAAGTTTCGATATCAATAGAGTCGGTGTGATTACATACATATCTTATTAATAATTTCACATATGATTTATCACAATGTGCAGACTTTTATGTCCTTCCCAAGTTCATAAATAAATAAATTTTTATATATGAGCCTACTACGGTTCTTCAGGAGTGTTGAAACCTCGGACACGTGTTAAGTCTTTGGTTAAATGACAGTTGTGAATGGGTTGAAATTGACAAGTAGTTAAATTTTTTTCAATAGAAGGTGGATCGGAAGTATTCATTGATGACAACCTACAAGTATAGAGGTTTCTTGTTTTGTTTGTTTTCAGCAATAATTCTAACCATTATAAAGTAATAACATCATTAACACTTAATATTCATCTAATAGCAAAACAGAATCCCGACCTTAGAATTAATTCCCTTGTATTTTCAATTGAGTTACTTTTTTTTCACCACCTGGTAGGTGCGTTGTCTAAAACAATCCCCTAAAAATAAAGTATTTAAACAAGCATAAACTTAAATCATTCTAGACAACAAATTGAAATTGCAACATACCTGAGCCTCATTCCAAAATTGGTTAAGCTTGTTAGAAGGCATATCAAGCTCAACAAGATTGTGTGGACTAATCTTTGAGGGCAAAAACTTTTGGGGGTAGTCCTTACAACCTTGATATCTAAACAAATGAGGAAGAAAATATTGGCAGTACTGGGTGAGAAATGTTATGCTTACCCACCCTGATCTACTATTTTAATACTACCTGGCAGCTGCCACCTAATAAATGATTTGTCAAATATTTGAAAATGTAACAACACACACATGCGTAAAGAGGTTGTCTTATATTTGGCACCGACACCTATGTAAGATGACATTTTGTAACTTTTTCCGTAAGTTATTATAACAATTAGTTGATTTTAATATAATATTTTTTCAATAATTTTTGTATTTTGCACAAATAGTTTTGAAAAGTATCATTGTAATATTTTAAATAGAAAGTTATATATAAATCAACTAATAGTTACAAAAGTATAAATAAAATGTTATAATTGCCAGACGGATGGATCGGGTTGTCGAATTTGAGACATTTCTTATGTGTCTATATATAGATAATGCTTGGAATATTAACTTTAATCTCAACTTTTTAAAACCCTATAAGATAGGTGTTTAAAAGTTATCAAGTCAATAAAAATTAAAATATTTCATCTACTAATGAAAAAAAAGCCGCTTATCACCACATGAATTGTAGCCAAACAGACACACATATAGAGAGCCGTTTTTTCCAATTGAAATTGACCAACATGAAACTAAGAAGTTAGTGTAGCTTATTATATCCAAATAGAGCAATCATATACATAAAAATGTTTTATCATGTATGATCAAGTGTCCAAATTCTATAAATTTGGAAAAACTGAAATGATTACTTTGTCCTTTTTTTTTTTTTACCCATAGCAAGTTACTTTTCTCTCATGATATGAATAATTTTCCAGTGAATGTTATTCTAATAACACTTTTAAACTTTAAGCTATCTGAAATTAGACGTACCTCTTTCCTGAGACTGTACCTCTAAGCGTTAGCTCTTCATTGTCAATATTAAATATGTCAAAGTATCTTCCTTGAGCCCCAATTCCCTGATAATTATTACAATTTTTCCTTTAAAACAGGGGGAAAAAAAATACTTTTAAAGACAAATCACATATATCTTTGGATAGAGATCGGAATTGACACTTACTCTGATAAATGATGACTTGAAATTCTTTTCAAGCTTGTTAGTGGAGTGATGAACAATCTCCCAAGCCATTTCTTGTAAGCAATCATGCATATAAATCTCATCATCCTTTATACTAATGCTTATAAGAGACTTGTCGACAAGGGCTTCAATTCCTGCTCTTGCATCTGAGCCAAACTCTTCCAGTATTCTTTCGACGAAAACTTTGCCCTTCTCTTTAAGAAAACAAGCTATCTCGACGAAAATCGCTTTCTCCATCTCATCCAGATCATTGCAAGACATTCTCAACACCTGTTTAACATCGTTTGGAAAGGTGATTTTCAGTTTGTTTGGAAAGGTGATTTTCAGTTTGTCCAACACGCTTTCCCATTCTTCCGTGCTTAGGCCGCGAAGGAAGGAACCGAACACTATGAGAGCCAAAGGAATTCCACGAGTATGGTGAACCACTAAATGTGAAAACCGAGCGTAATCTGGAACGAAACGCCTCCTTCCGAAGGCATTCATAGAAAAGAGTTCGGTCGCTTCGTCAATCTCCAATCTATCGACCTCGTATATCTTGTCAACCCCACAAAATCGGACCAAATGTCTGCTTCTTGTTGTTATAATAATCCTGCTTCCAGATCCAAACCGAGAATGATGTCCGGCTAAACGCTCTATCTGTTCTAAATCATCGACATCGTCTAGGACAATAAGCACTTTTCTCCGGCGGATTCTATACTTAACGAATTGGTTGACAATATTTATTTCTTCCTCTTCCAGCAGATTTGAGTAAAGTTGGCATTCTAAGTAAGCGAGTCCATGTCGTTTTGATTCTTCCCTAATGTTTTTAAGGAAGCAACAACCTTGGAATTCAGAGTAGAATCTGTCGAAAACAACGCCGGCAAGTGTGGTCTTGCCAATACCACCCTTCCCACAAATGCCTAACATCCGAACATCTGGTGAGCCAACGTGAAACAATGACTCCAGTTTCTGAAGCTGTCTAGTTATTCCCACCAGGCCCTCAAAGCTTGCAGTAGGACGTGATGCCGTATAAGCAGTAGTACGTGACGAGGTATATCGTAACGTACTCGCAACATCTTCAACAATCTCCTCGATTAATTCTGACTCATACCTAGCATATATCAAAAATGTTTAGTAGTTAAGGGATAAGATCTCATAGAAATGAGTAAGAGAAGATGAAATAAACGAAGAACTATTTGAGAAATACTTGAATGAGATTTTCAATCAGTAGTCAATACCAAAACTAAGTTTATTTGTATGGACTACAGAGTCTACAGACAGAAAAATAAATAAAAAAATCTGGCAAACTAAAAATTTGCTGAATTTTCAAAGTTGAGTCTATACTGCAAGATTTTTGTTTAATTATTTTTTAAAGCAGCATGGTGGTTGAGTTCTACTGTCTATAAGTTCCTATCAAACAAGTCCCAAATACTCTGAAAATTTTAGTAATTTTGTACAGTTTTTGCTCACTATTTTCTTGATGAAGTTGATAAGAATGATGGGTCAACTGGGGCAAATACATTAATAATCCGCATACCATTAGGAAGTTAATTAGTGCTCACGATTTGTAAGTACAAATATACTAAACTAAGTTATGTAGCTTGCTTGGCGGCTTGTTAGTGAGCTTGTGCCTTCCGGCGGAGTAACACTTTCATTCGGTATCAAAGGTACCAAGTTTCTTGTTGGTGACTAATGAATATTTTTTGTGTTAGGACTAAGATGCATGTAATAATCAAGTTTAAGGATCGTATTTGATTAATTGCGAAAATCAGATTTCCAGGGATAAATTAAGGGTATGAAGTATCCTTTTAATAGAGTAATCGAGTTACGCAACCCTAAATAATAGCAATGCAAAAACATTATCAAGTTAAAAAAAAAAAAAAAAAAAAATCAGGCAACCAATTATGGATAGCTAGTGTAGTGTTGTTCTTATGGTATTGTCATGCAATGTCGTAATCAGATAACTCAAAATTACCTGTTCCGTGCATCCCACCCAGAAATATCGCATGCCCTTTTCAACGCAGCTCTCCACTCGTGCAGTTTTTCCCTCCTATCTTCGAAATGTTGTTGATGTGCAACAAAAGCACGAGCAAAACTTCCCTCTTGCTTCCGCACATGTGATGGATCTACATCATAAAAAATAGGTACAACAATCTGTCCACTCTCTTTCTTGCACTTGAGTATGTGCACTAGTTCATCCAAACACCATGTGGAAGAAGCATAATTTTCCGAAAAGATGATTAGTGCAATCTTTGAACTTTGGATTGCTTGCAAGAGTGTAGATGAAATTTCCTCTCCTTTCCCAAGACTTTTCTCGTCTACGAAGACTTTGATTTGCTTGTTGCATAATGCTTTGTAAAGATGGTCGGTAAAATTCTTACGAGTATCTTCACCTCTGAAATTGATAAAGACATCGTACTTGATAAAGACATCGTACTCACTAAAATTAGAGGAAGTGGAGGACCCAATAGACAGAGCTTCATTGTACCTGTTGGGCCAATATTTGTAGAACCAACAAAATAAGGATGAATTGAACCTTGTCTTGATAGAAATTAAGGGGGGAAAAGCCAACCATATAAGGTCATCTCCAATGTAAATTGCCAAATGACAATGCTATTATTGATGTGCCACAAAAAGTGTAAAAATGACATAGTTAACATGTTATTTTATTTTGTGCTCTAGTGCAAAGTGATATTTAAATGTTACATCTTTTTTTTTTCCCCAAAAATTTTAAGTTTTTAAACTAATAAGAGAAATATTTTTATTTTGGAATAAAATGAAAATGCTATTATTGTAGTTGATAAGTGAAAAGGTAACACATCAACAAATAAGTAAACAAGACCATCTCCAATCTTAATGCCATATTTGACATAAATGTGTGAAAATAGAATCTTTGATATCTTTTTTTATTTGTATTGCTATTTCAAATGTATCTACTTTCTGTCATAAATTTTAAAGCTTAAAGCTTAGAACTTATAAACGTAAGATATTAAATCTTAGATAATTTAAAAATGCCAATGTTAAAACCAATAAATTAAAATGTCAACATGCCAATCAAGAACAAAATGTCAAGATCTGACAAATGTTATACTTGATGCTAATTTTAGAACAAACTAAGTATTGCAGATGCCAAATCCAACATAAATAATAATAATAATAATAATAATAATAATAATGATAATAATAATGAACTACATTGGAAAGTAAGCATTAAGACATTAATCAACGTTGCTTTATTAGGGGTGGCAATTCGTATCGCGTGTCGGGTTCCTATCGTGTTAGAACCGTGTTGAAATTTTTTTCTCCAGACCCGAACATGACCTGCGACCCGATAACGACTCGAAACTGTGACATGAACACGACATGAACCCGTAATGGGTTGACACGACACGAACTGAACCTGACCCGCGACACGAAATTGACATGCGACACGAAATTCAACCCGTGACACGAAATCAACCCGAAATCGACCCAAAAATTGACCCGAAATTGAAAATTGACACGAAATTAACACGAAACTGACACGAAAATTAACACGAACATTGACACGAAAAAAAAAAAATGTGTCGTGTTTAGGTTCTGCGGGTCCAATCCGAACACGACCCGTTTTTTTCCGTGTCAATTTCGGGTGATCCGAAATTGATCCAACCCCTATTTTTCCTAACCCGAACCCGTGAAATTTGCGTCATTTTCAAATTGTGTTGTCGTGTCGCGACCCGTATTGTCACCCCCATACTTTATAAATGCTCAACAGAATCCAATGCCAAAATCTGAGAAATGATGCTAAATTTGGCACCAAATACAGCGTATAACATTACATTGGAGAGTGATTTTCTTACCGAAATGTCGATCTTGAAGAGGAAGCAACGACCTCCCTTGGAAAGCCCATGTCATGAGGTCCTCAGGGAAGAAGATGAAACAACTAAGAAGAAGCATTTCCAAAAGCTCTTATTCCAAAACATATGATCTATCAAACAACATATTTCCGTTGGTGGGGGTGGTTTCTTTTTTCTGATTCCAAAACCAAAATTCTGCTCTTGAAATTGGAACCCAACCACTCCTTGTGCTGGAGCAATTTTTCTCGTAGCCATTGAAAGAAGGAAAAAACAGAACGAAGCTTTTGTGTGTGTTTCTGAGAAACAACATGAAGACTTCGTTTGACATTACATTTGAAACTCAAATTTTTCATATCAGTTTTTGTTTTTTTTTTTTCTGAAAAATCAACAAAAATTATAACTACTTTTTAAAAAGTCAACCAAGTCAAATTTAAAATTTTCAACTCAAACTATCTCACTAAATGGTGTCGAAATTTCTACAAAGCAAAATGAGCATAACCTTATTTATTTATTTACACGTCAAGTGGTGTCCAGTAATTACAGTAAACAACTAAAAACAAAAACAAAAAACAAAAAAAAAGTAGTAAAGTACCAAGGACTACGCGACCATTGATAGATTGTCTGGTGAAGTAAGTTCGTTGGCTTTAGAGGAAATTTCCCACATGGAAAAAATAACTGTCTGTGAGAAGACCGTCATTTCACTCACCAAGTCAACCAAACGTGTGAAGCATGTTAGAAATTTACTTAATGATCTAAACATGCTCTTAATAATTCTAAATAGCAATTAAATCAATGCGAAATAAAATTAGACCGAAAATCATACCTCCCGCCATTGTCGGTTTTCAACGCTCGGATAAGTGTTTCCTTTGGGTTTATGGTTCTTCTAAACCCTCACTCTCTCTCGACTGATGGTGTATTCCGATTCTAAATGAGAAAGCAGGCTTAGGGTACCAAAACCGAATTGCTACGTCCCCTTTCATAGATTCTTTGCATCAAAAAATCAATATCAGACGTGCGGATTTATGGGGCAAGAATCTCGGAACAATTACGGACGTTCCAAAACTAATGGAATGAATATGAACCATATAATGGGTGAGTTTCGGTTACTACCGAGATTTTCAGAAAATCCGTTCGGAAAATCCGGAAACGGAAAAATCTCCCGAAACAGAGAAAAAATCTAACATTCTCCCACTTGGTCCATATACTCTATCATTCACCATAATAAGAAACAAAATACATGAATCATAGCGACAGGTTCTCTAAAAAGTAAGTATTATCTTCCATGTATCATAATGTATCATGTTTCTTAATAATAGCTCATATATCTTAATGAATAAACCCTATGTTTATTCTTGGTACAAACTTTATTGATATTTCTCAAAATAAATAAATGAATATGTGCGCAAAACCAAAATGAGAAAACATCACAAATAGAGTTTCATTAAATAGCATCGTTTTACAACGAAAATCACATAAAGAAACCAAGTCCCATTCTATCTGCATGATCCTTAAATTTTAATGGTGGTATGCCTTTAGTCAAAGGATCAGCAATTATTAATTAAGTGCTAATGTGTTCAATAATCACTGTATTATCTTTAACACGTTCTCTTATGGCTAAATACTTGATGTCGATGTGCTTGCTTCGACTACCACTTTTATTATTCTTAGCCATAAAAACAGCAGCTGAATTATCACAATATATCCTTAATGGCCTAGAAATCGAATCCATAACTTTAAGCCCAGAAATGAAACTCTTCATCCATACACCATGTGAGGTAGCCTTAAAACAAGATACGAACTCAGCCTCCATAGTGGAAGTAGCAGTCAAAGTCTGCTTTGCGCCTCTCCAAGATACAGCTCCACTGGCTAGCATAAAAACATATCCTAAAGTCGACTTTCGTGAATCAATGCAGCCAGCATAGTCTGAATCAGAGTAGCCAATCACTTCCAGATTATCAGTCCGTCTGTACATAAACATGTAATCTTTGGTCCCTTGAAGGTACCTCATCACTTTCTTTGCAGCTTTCCAGTGGTCTATACCTGGATTACTCTGATATCTTCCTAACATCCTAACGGCAAATGCAATGTCAGGTCTTGTGCAAACCTGAGCATACATTAGGCTTCCAACTGCAGAAACATAAGGAATGTTTTTCATTTGTTCCCTTTCAAGATTGTTTTTCAGGCACTGATTCAAATTGAACCTATCACCCTTCACAATGGGAGCTATACTTGGTGAAAAACCTTTCATCCGAAATCTCTCTAAAACTTTGTTGATATAGGTCTCTTGATATAGATCCAGAATTCCTCGAATTCTGTCTTTATGTATCTTAATGCCAATGACATAAGACGCATCACCCATATCCTTCATTTTAAAGTTGTCACTTCATAGAGAAATTGTTTCACTTCATATATCAAACCCTTATCATTTGATGCAAGTAAAATGTCATCCACATATAGAATAAGAAAACAAATCTTACTCCCACTGACCTTCTGGTATATACATTGATCCATAATGTTCTCTACAAATCCAAATGTAGAGATAATATTATGAAACTTTAAATACCACTGACAAAAGCTTGTTTCAATCCATATATCGATTTCTTAAGCTTGCACACTAAATTCTCACCACCACTAGAGGAAAATATTTCTGTTTGTTTCATGTAAACCTCTTCCTCTAGTTCCCCATTGAGAAAAGCTGTTTTCACATCCATTTGTTGCAACTCCAAGTCAAAATGTGCAACTAATGCTAGAATGATACGAAGAGAATCTTTCTTAGATACAGGGGAGAAGGTCTCCTTTTAGTCGATTCCTTCCTTTTGCGTAAATCCTTTAGCAACGAGTCTTGCTTTATATCTCTCAATGTTGCCTAATGAGTCTTTCTTTGTTTTGAAAACCCATTTGCATCCAATGGCTTTTGCACTATTAGGCAACTCAACAAGATCCCAGACTCCATTATATGCCATAGAATTCATCTCATCTGTCATAGCATCATACCATAAGTTTGATTCTTTACAACTCATGGCTTGTGAAAATGTTTCAGGATCATTTTCAACTCCAATGTTATAGTCCGATTCTTCTATATACACAACATAATCACTAGGTATCGCTGATTTTCTTACTCTAGCAGATCTCCTTAAAGTTGTATCAACATTTTCCAAAGGATCATGTTGTTCAACTGATTGTTCAATAATTTTTGGCAATTCTTGAACACCTTAATCTACTGGATTGTCATTAGCGACTTGTGGAACTTCAACAATTGATTGTCCAACACCTATTTGAACTTGAGGGGTGTTGTGAACGACAATCAATATGCCACTTGAAGTGAAAGGTTGAGCATCAATATGATTCTTTTCAGAAACAATATCTTGGAATCGATCACTCCCACTAATCAAGTCATTCTCAAGAAACTTCGCATTTCTTGACTCCACAATCCTAGTGCTATGAGATGGACAATAGAATCTGTATCCTTTAGACCTTTCAGCATATCCAATGAAATACCCACTAATGGTCTTTGGATCTAGTTTCTTTTCTTGTGGGTTGTAGATTCTTACTTCAGACGGACATCCCCAAACGCGTATATGTCGCAAACTCGGTTTCCAACCTTTCCAAAGTTCAAATGGCGTCTTTGGGACAGCCTTGATTGGAACTCGATTTAATATATACATTGCCGTTTTAAGAGCTTCAATCCACAAAGATTCAGGAAGTTTGGAATTACTTCGCATACTCCTCACCATATCCATCAAAGTTCAGTTTCTTCTTTCTTCTACACCATTTTGGTTCGGTGAACCAGGCATAGTGTATTGGGCAACTATCCCATGCTCTTGAAGAAACTTCGCAAATGGACCGGGTGCTTGTCCATCCTCAATGTATCTACCATAGTATTCTCCATCTCTATCCGTTCTCACGATCTTAATTTGCTTTCCACATTGTTTCTCTACTTCAGCCTTAAAAACTTTAAAGGCGTTCAATGCTTCGTTCTTGTTATGAAGCATGTAGATATACATGTATCGTGAGTAATCATCTATGAAAGAGATGAAGTATTTCGGACCACTTATGTCCATGTCTGGACAACAAATATCTGAATGTATGATCTCTACTAAGTCCAAACTCCTCTTTGCACCTTTCTTAGACTTGTTAGTCTGCTTTCCCTTTATGCAGTCTACACAAATATCGAAATCAGTAAAATCTAAAGTATTAAGTACTCCATCATTTACTAATCTCTTAATTCTCTGTATGGAGATATATCCCAATCTCTGGTGCCACAACATAGAGGATTCTTCATTTATAACACATCGTTTCATACCAGGGTGAACATGCATAGCATCATAAGTAGTATTATTTTGCAAATTAATAGAAAAAAGACTATCAGACAATGTATTATTCCCAACAAATCAGATTTATAAAATAAACTGAAAGATGTCTTATAAAAATTAAAGGAATAACCTAAAGGTACAAGTCTTGAAACTGAAATCAAATTCCTAGAGAAACTTGGAATACAAAATGTCTTTTCTAGATTTAAAATAAAGCCACTACTTAAAACTAAAGTGCATGTTCCAATAGCCTCCACATGTGAGCGCATCTTGTTTCCTGAATAAATGCTCTGCTCACTTTGCACTGGCTTCCTTAGATTTCGCATACCCTGCAAGGTATTCGAAATATGGATTGTAAAACTAGAATCAATCCACCATGTATTATAATTAACATCAACCATATTAAATTCATAACAGACAAATGAGATTGGTTTGCCTTTCTTCTCAAGCCATTTCTGGAATTTAGTGTAATTCTTCTTCATGTGCCCTTTTTTCTTGCAGAAAAAACACTTGGATTCCTTCTTAATTCCACCTTGGGGCGGTATTTTACCTTTCCCTTTCTTTTTGGCTTGGTTTCCATATTTTCCTTGCGTTGCCATCAATGCGCTTTCACTCATTTCCATTGTCAATCTCCCTTCTTCCTAAACACACATGGCCAGAAGTTCATTAATTGACCATTTATCCTTATATGTGTTGTAGGATATCTTAAAGGGTCCATATTGAAGTGGAAGAGTGTTCAAAATATAGTGCACAAGGAAAGACTCAGACATATCAACCTCAAGTATCTTCAATTGAGCCGCAATGTCCGTTATCTGCATGATGTGTTCACACACACCTTTGAGAGTAATGAGCCTTATGGATGAAAACTTCATAATTAAGGTGCTAGCAAGTGCTTTGTCCAAAGACTCAAATTGCTCATCAATAGCCTTCAGCAGTGGCTTGACTTTATCGTGCTGTTCGACGAATCACGAATACCAGCAGAAATTTTAATCTTTATGAACATAAATGAGAGGCGATTAAACCGCTCCCACTTTTCATATCGATCAACTTCATCTGGAATGCTGGTCTCATTGATAGGAGGTGGTTCGCCTTTCCTAATAGCATAATCAATGCCCATCCACCCTAAGTGAATAAGAATTCTTTCCTTCTACACCTTATAGTTATTACCCTTCAATTCGGGAATATCACACTTAATTTCAAAAAAGTTCGCAGGTTGCATAATTGCATAAATAAAATTCACATGCTTATAATTAAAATTGAGACTAATAAACATAAATCATGGTTGACCAATGTAAATCATATCTCAAAATATGAATCTAGTAACATAAAACTTGCCTGTGAACTAAAGTCCTACTCAATTAGATCCATTTAAAACTTTATGATAAAACTATCAAATCATGTTCCTTTTCCTAATTCCTGTGGATAAGTTAGGAAATATAATTTGATATTCTATCCTAATTAATCATACAAATATAATAAAAATTCCTGTGGGATAAAATCTATCATATTACGTACAATTAACTACAAATAATGTTATAATGTGATCCTAAAAGACTTAATATATAATTTCAATTAATTAAAGATGCTGTGGCTACTCTCTAATTAATTAAAATTATATGGATCACTCAACATTAAATAATTCACAATAAAGGCTCATATAATTGTATAAAACCATAGGCAATATTTACACACAAAAATGGAACAACAATGTACTAATATGATTTAACTTAATTTTGCATGTATAACAAAACAATAAATTATACACACAAATAACAAAATAATATAAATAATAATAGTATTCATAATTAAATTCATAAAGAACCTTTTAAAATTAACTTAAATGTGTAAAAATTATTTAACTCAATATTATATGCATAATAAATATTGAAATTATACATATAAAATAACTAAAATAAATAATTTAAACACAAAAATATCCCAAACATTAAAATCATTCCGAAAAAAAAAATATTTTTTTATCCCTTAAACGATATGTCGTTTCTAAAAACAACACAAAATTTTCTTCGCAAAATGACACGTCGTTTTTCAAATGCTGAAGTTTCATCCGCCAACTAAAATGACATGTCATTTTGAGCATTATAAAACGACTTGTCGTTTTTACCAAACGGCAACAATCCTGCATTACAAAAACGACATGTCGTTTTTGTCGTCTTCAACCTCCAGCCGGGTCAAACCGATCCGTTTACAACCCGAATAAAAACCCGGTGATTTCTCATCATTCCGACGTCCAAAATTTACGTTTCAAATCACATAAATGCTAGAAATCGAATACCTTAATGATCCGTAGCAATAATTCACATCAAAAACGTCCAAAATTCAAACGTGAAATCTCAAAAAAATTTTGAACAGAGACACGGTAAAAAAACAAAACAGCAAGGCAGAGGCGAGAATGACTCTGATACCAACTATTAGAAATTTACTTAATGATCTAAACATGCTCTTAATAATTCTAAATAGCAATTAAATCAATGAGGAATAAAATTGGACCGAAAATCATACCTCCCACCATTGCCGGTTTTCAACGCTCGGATAAGTGTTTCCTTTGGGTTTATGGTTCTTCTAAACCCTCACTCTCTCTCGACTGATGATGTATTCCGATTCTAAATGAGAAAGCAGGCTTAGGGTAGCAAAGCCGAATTGCTACGTTCCCTTTTATAGATTCTTTCCATCAAAGAATCAATCTCAGACGTGCGGATTTAGAGGGCGAGAATCTCGGAATAATTACGTACGTTCCAAAACTGATGGAATGAATACGGACCATATAATGGGTGAGTTTCGGTTGCTATCGAGATTTTCGGAAAATCCATTCCGAAAATCCGGAAACGGAAAAATCTCCTGAAACAGAGAAAAAATCTAACAAAGCATGTAAATATCTCTAAATCTATGGTTCGTTTGGTGAATGAGTTTGAGTTGAAAAAGTACAATTTGAGTTAAAAATTTTTATTGACTTTTCAGAAATGACAAAAACTTTTTCAGAAAAAGATAAAAACTGATATGAAAAAGTACAGTTTGAATTAGATTGCCAAACGAGACCTATATGTTTGTCATGGATGAAAAGTTGGAAGGAAGGAAAAGACGACGGATTTTGGGAAATACAATAGATAATGCAGGTTATTTGATAAGAGAGAAAACAAAAAGAAAGTGGAATGACAAAAGAATCTATGGTACAAGTGGATTGCAATATGCTAATCTCATTCATTTTAGGATTGAAAAGTTATTGCAGCAGAGTGTGTAAGGTATGAGAGAAAATTGAAAAAAAAAAAAAAAAAAAAAAAAAAAAAAAGACTTGATGAAAAGATTTTGATCATAATTAGTTGAAAAATTGAATTAAGGGAGGGATTCTAAATATTTCAACAACATTCGGTCTTTTCTAAATTAAGGAGACTGTCGAATAGATTTCATACTAAATATCATTAGTACAGACAAAAATAAAATAAAACCTCTTACTTCTTCCTTAATTCCTTCACGTAATCTACCATCCTTTCCTTCTTATTTTCTTTCATTCCTATCAAACCGACCCTTAAACAATATAAAATTATTTTTTTATATAATTTTAGAGTATGATAAATAAATAAATAAATAATAATAATAATAATAGTAGTACACGAACTCAATTTTTTCCTTCTTTTTTACAAAATAATAAAAGAAAAACTATTTTTTAATTTTCTTCTATCATTTTTTTTATTTCATCTTTTTTTTTCCTCTCTCGATTCTGTTTTGACTCCCTCCTAACAAATATATTGTGAAAAGTAATTCTACAGGTCGGAATGATGTAGAAACCCCATCCTATGTGGCAATTGCAAAGCATGGATAGTATCCCTAAATTTTAGCATCATTTTCACTTTATCTTTTAAATTTTAAAAACTCTCACTTTGTCACATAAATTTTTAATTTGTCACATTGAATCCATTTCATTAGAATTTTAGCTAAGAGCAAACAGAAAAAAAAAAAAAATGTGAGTTAAGTATAGTCATATAATCTTTTTTGTTTGTTTTTAATAGAAATCCTAACTTAGTGGATTTAGTAAAACTAATTTCCTAATTTTTTTCCATTTTTAATTAAAATTCTGGTAAAAGAGGTTAAACGAGACAAATTCAAAATTCAGAAGGTAAAATGAGAGTTTTTAAAATTTAAGTGACAAAGCGGTATATATGCGAATAATCCAATTTAAAACAAAAAAATAAAAATAAAGGAGGAAAAAGGTAAATGCTTGTTGAATAAACCAAATACTTCCTTGCTCTTTTTCTACTCTCGTTTCCTTTCATGTTTAACCTCTATCTTTCTTGAGAAAGAAACAGAGGAGAAGAAGCTCACGGACAGAATCATCAAGTTTTGAGTTTTCAAATAAATAAGATAAATTTATATGTACGAAAATTAATTAGTCATGTATTTGTACATACTTTATTTTTTTTTTGTTTTTTTAATAGGGTTATTTCAGTTATTAGTTTCTTCTATGTAATCTTTAGAGAACGTTTTTTTTTTTTTCTTTTCGTAATTTCCTTTTTTCTCTTGTTTTGTTGTTTTTGTCGCTTGTCATTTGATATAATTAAATCTTGTCGAGTGTTTTATTGTGGATGTTGTGAAACATTTGTCCTTGTTTTGCCGCTTGTGGGTTTGTGATTCTTTTTAAGAGGGCAATAATTTTGATGACGAAATTAGATAAATTTCAGAAAATTTTACATGCAAGTATTTCCTTGTAGAACAATGATTTAGAAGGACACATGTTGAATGAGTTTAATTGCATAAATCATGAATAAAAAAATTTATCATTAAATGTTGAATGATGAAAATTGTTTCGACATAGAAGTGTGTATTTTTGCTTATTAGGAGAATGAAATTTGTATCTTTATCTAGTCTAATCTAGCATATATAAAAAGATGCCACCATTTCTTCCCTTTTTTTTTTTTTTTTTTTGGTAATTTACTTTCCTTGCTTTTTCGTTCCACCGTTTCTTTCCCTCTCTTTTTTCTTTTTCTCTTTATCTTTTCTTTCCTTGCTTTTTGTCGTTTGTGATTTTTTTTCTTCTTTCCTTTTCATTTTGATTAGATATGTTTTTACACTCTCTAAACTTTTACTTTGAAATTTTTTTTATACGTTTAATTTTATAAATGTGTGTCACGAAATACTTTTTCTTTTGTTTTATCCATATTGGGTGTCAATTTTTTCAAAGATAAATTTTCCTTCATCTTTTAATGTATTATTTAATTGAATCTGACTTTTATAACTACATTTTTAAATTATCCTATTAATTTTTTTTTAGACAAATTTGCCTTCGTTCTAACAACATTTTATTTCCCAAGTGTTTTTTTCCCTTAAATTTTTCTATAATAGTTCAGTTTGATTACTGTTTAAAATTTTGTTAATTTATTTGATCATTTTGTAGTTTTTTTTGTTTGTTCATTTTCCTAAACTCTTAGCATTCTTCAATTGTCCCAATTAAAATTTTTTTTTTTCAATTATAACCTCACTTTTTTCCTTCAATTTTTTTCCTTATTGTTTTTCTTATTTGCTTTAAATCTTATTTTGTTTAATTATTCCTTATGAAAATACTTTTTCTTTATGATTTATATCTATACAAATATGATTTTTTTTCCCTCTCAAATACATTCTTAGTTAATTTTTTTTTACTATGTATAAAAATTTAACAAATTTAACCTGCACGTTCATGGCACGTGCTCAGAAAACTAGTGGAAAACCTCAGAATTCAAACTGAGCTTATAATAGATAAGAAGGTAATGTATACGTATCTCCTCATACATATAGTTGCGGTATGCGAATATATTGCTTTACACAATTGGATATGAATGTTTCTTTACCATGAAACAGGGAAATAATTGATAGAGCTTGTGGGTCCTCTGATTTTATTTATATTTTGGGCATAATTCAACTTTTGAGCATAATTATATCTTGTGGTTTTTTTTTTTTTTGTGCGTGCGCGTGTAAATCAGTAGTTTTGTTATGATTAAGGGGGTGTTTGGTGAATAAGTTTGAATTAAGATTTTTAAGTTTCAATAGTAATTTTTGTTAACTTTCCAGAAAAGTCAAAAAACTTTTTCAGAAAATACAAAAATTTTTTTTAGAAAAAGATAAAAAAAGTACAGTTTAACTTGAGTTAAATTATAGTGCCAAACACGCCCTAAACTTCTTCTCTTTTTGAGTTATTCTTTTTTTTTTTTTTTTTTTTTGGTTTTAAGCCCATAAATTTTTTTTTTCCCTCCACTATGAAGTTCTTTCTCTTTATTTTTATGTACTTACATTTAGGGGTGGCAATTCGTGTCACGTGTCGGGTTCGTGTCGTGTTAGAGCCGTATTGACCCGCGACACGAACACGATATGAACTCGTCACGGGTTGACACGACACGAACCGAAATTGATCTGCGACATGAAATTGACACGAAATTGACCCGCGACACGAAATTTGACCCGAAATTGACACAAAATTGACCCGTGACACGAACTTGACCCGAACTTGATCCGAAATTGACACGAAAAAAACATGTCCAACCCGAACACGACACTTTTTTTTTTGGTCAATTTTTCCCAACCCGAACACGACCCACCCCCTATTTTTCCCAATCCGAACTCGCAAAATTCGTGTCGTTTTCGAGTCGTGTCGTCGTGTCGCGACCCGTATTGCCACCCCTACTTACATTCAGTCAGATAAGCAGTGTGCATTTATTCTTTGTTTTACAAAATAATTTTAACTTCTCGTCTGGTGCTCAATCTTTTGTTTCATCTCTCCAAAGGTGGTGGCAAAATTGGACCCCTGAAGTAACCATAGGAACCATGAGGAGTATTACCGTGTAGTAAGTCAGCGACAAACGGAATTTTCATTAATCAGTAAGTGTTGATCAAATATTTGATCAATAATGATATTTAAAAAATTATTCTCATTGTATATATGTATATAAAAATGTTTTATTGCACAATAGCTTAGCATATATAATATTTCTCTACAATTAAACCATCACATAAACTTATCAAATAGCTATGGAAAAAAAAAATTCATCAATCATCATATAGAATTCATCAATTTGACATGAACTGTATTCTAACAAGTCGAGTCCTTGTCCTTTCACCCATAAATAATAACTCAATATAGCTTTTGAGTTAACTAATAATAATAGCATCACATTATCCATGTTAGTTTCTAATGTTAAATTTCTAACATTATTATTAGTTAGCATTTGGAGTGTTACATAATCTTATCTTAATATATGTTCTCTTAATTTGATTTTTTTAATCTTAATCTTAATCTTAATCATTTTTTTAATCTATATTTATAAATGCATACATACACATACATGCATACATATATATATATATATATTAAAGGCATACACAAAAGAAACTTTTTTTTAACCCTTTTCTTAGATTGAGAAAATTTAGTTTGTTTTTAACTATTTTTTACTTTACTTAGTTACTTTTTCATACTTTTTCTTCCCTTTGTTTCTCTTTAAAAGAAAAAATGTCACGCATTAATTAGAAGAAGCAGTTTGTTTTGTGTATGCAATATTTGGATATAAGGGGATCAGTTGTGATTATTTCTTCTTTTTTTTTTTTGGGATAAATTATTATGATGATTTCCGAATTTTTAATGAGGACGTAGATTGGTCACTAAATTTTTTTTTTTTATTTTTTTGATTGAGAGGTCCTCAAACTCTTAATAGGAGTGCAAATAAGGGATAAATCCTAATTGTGAGTTGCACATGCCTTCAATTAAGGGGTATTTTGGTAAAAGAATGTGATGAATTGAAATTTAATTAAAATTTAATTATGATAAAAATAATTATTAGAATTACATGAAATTGATGATCAAATTAGAATTTAATTATGATAAAAATAATTATTAGAATTAAAATTAAAGTTAAAAGAAAAAAAAAAACTTTCCTTAACCAAAAAAAACTCAGACTAAAAACGTGAAAAAAAAAAAAAAAGAGAGAGAGAAAGAA
>CM046382.1:15384748-15411001 GCA_025413485.1 Ficus microcarpa | reverse complement strand
AGCTAATAGAAAATATTCTCTCAGACTTCTAAAAACTTTGCACAATTTTCAATTTATGAAAATACATTAAGATATCACCAAACTTATATTTAACATGTTCACAACTATTACTTTGTTTAGTATTTAAGTTTAATTCCAACTAAATTGTACTTTTTCATATCATTTTTATCTTTTTTTGAAAAGTTAATAAAATTTATAATTAATTTTTTGAAAAATCAACCAACTCCAATTTAAAAATTTTATCTCCAACCAACGAACTAAATACAAGCTATATTTAACTATATTCAAAAAACATATAATAACACCAACATTTATTAAATCAAGATGGTATCTTAATTATGTTTGAATCTCACAGTACTTCCTTTTTATATTAATATAAAGATATGATCAGTTTTTTTTTTTTTAAGTTGTGTAATTATACATCATTTAATGTTGTGTCATAAAATATTAAAAATATATTTTAAATCAAATTTTTGTAATTTCTGTAAATTTTTTTAATATTTCACCGATATCGATAATTATTTTTAAAATTTTTATAAATTGGACCTATTGATATTTTTATCTTTAGGTATACCTTTTTCTTTAATAACTAGATACATCAATTTTAATTTTAACTTTACGTGGGTTCTCATTTTTATTAATAAGATTTTAACTAACTACCATACAAATAAATTTAAAATATTGTCAAAAAATATCCATGTAGGATAATGAGGCGTGTGCGACTCGGGCAAAAATCATTAAATTAATATCCGCTCATCTTTTTACGAAAAAAAAAAAAAAAAAAACAAAATCAATAGGAGCTCAAACCGTTGCCCTGAGCCCAGCAACCCAAGTCCAGTTCGCGACCCCAATTCCTCCGTGACCCATCTTCCCCCAGAGTGAACAACAACGAGCCTTTCTCTCCCACCACGAAGAGCCCCCGCACTCCGATTACTTTTCCCCCCTTCAATACCCATTCCTTCTTCCATCATGGTCCACGGTGAAAACCCAGATCTGCAGAGAAGAGAAGCAAGAGAGAGACAGAGAGAGAGAGAGAGATGGAGTGGGTATTTGGGATTTGGAAGTTACTAGTTAGTTTGGTACTTTTTTGCGTTAAGCAGGTTTTTTTCTTTTTTTTTTTTTTTTTTTTTTTTTTTTAATGAGGCGGGGATTTTACGATTATCAATATTGGAATTTAGAAGTTGAAAATGAAAAACAAAAGACTCAGCATCGAGCATTTCACCCAAAAAAAAAAAAAATGGAAGAAGAAGAAGAAGAAGTGGAGGACTTAGCATGGAGAGTCAGAGAATTGTAATTTGCAAGTTTTCACTTTTGTTAGCATTTAGCATTTAGTTTTTGCATTTAACAAAGCCCATTCTCTCTCTCTCTCTCTTCCCCCCCACCCTCTCTTTCTCTGCATTTGGGTTGCTTGACACCTGCATTTGTTTTTGTTAGATTTGGGTTGCAGTACCTGCAATTACCGGTCACCACCATGTGAGCCCAGCACCCACCCGGCCACACCGTCGCGAACCCGCTGCACCGCCACCTAAGGCTCTTCGTCGCTAACCATCGCACCGTCGCGTTAGCCGAGCCGTCGACATCCGTCGCACCTCCACGCGAGCCAGATCCGTTGCGAACCTGTCGCACCGTCACGCGACCCCACTTTGCGAGCCCCCACCCACATCGCCGATCCCCACCCCGCCCGAGCACCCACCGTCGTCGGATTTGGTGCACCGGTGGGGATCCGGTCCCCTCACTCCCGGCGACCTGTTCTCTCCGACATGTACGACTTGCAAGCGAGAAATTGTCTTTTGTTTTTGTTTTTGTTTTCTTTCTCCATTTTTTTTTTTACGTTTTTAGTCTGAGTATTTTTTTTTTTTTTTTTGTTAAGGAAAGTTTTTTTTTCTTTTAACTTTAATTTTAATTCTAATAATTATTTTAATCATAATTAAATTCTGATTTGATCATCAATTTCATGTAATTCCCTCTAAATTTCAATTCGTCACATTCTTTTACCAAAATACCCCTTAATTGAAGGCACGTGCAACTCACAATTAGGATTTATCCCTTATTTGCACTCTTATTAAGAGTTTGAGGACTCCCAATCAAAAAAGAAAAAAAAAAAAAATTTAGTGACCAATTGACATCCTCATTAAAAATTAAAAAATCATCATAATAATTTATCAAAAAAAAAAAAAAGAATGAATAATCACAACTGATCCCCTTGTATCCAAATATTGCTTGCATGCACAAAAGAAACTGCTTCTTCTAATTAATGCGTGACATTTTTTCTTTTAAAGAGAAACAAAAGGAAGAAAAAGTATGAAAAAGTAACTAAGTAAAGTAAAAAATAGTTAAAAACAAACTAAATTTTCTCAATCAAAGAAAAGGGGTAAAAAAGAGTTTTTACTTTGATTGTGCTTTTTGTAAGGATATTTAATGAATGAGTTTAGTTTAAGATTTTTAAGTTTTAATATTAATTTTAATTGATTTTTCAGAAAAGGTGAAAAACTTTTTCAGAAAAGATAAAAAAAATACAATTTAATTTGAGTTAAACTTACATGTCAAACTGGTCATAATAAACAAAAAAAAAAAAAAAAGAATAATCAGAACTTATCCCTGACGTCCAAATGTTGCACGAGATATGGTTAAAAAAAAAAAATCCCTCGTTTCACCAACGTGTGACCAAAAAAAAAAAAAAGGGAAAAATAACTAGGTAAAATAAGAAACAGTTAAAAACATACCAATTATAAAGCGGCGATACGTGTCAGTCAGTCAGAGAAAGGGGTAAAAAAATTTCTAATTAGATGGTGCCTTTAATATATATATATATATATATATTTATGCATATATGTGTATGTATGTATTTATAAATATAGATTAAAAAGATCGATCAAGATTAAAATTAAGATTTATATATGTTAACAATATAATTAAGATTAAGATTAAGATTAAAAAAATCAGATTAAGAGAACATACATTAAGATATGATTATATAACGCTATAAATGCTAACTAATTATAATGTTAGAAATTTAACATTAGAAACTAACATGGATAATGTGATGGTATTATTATTAGTTAACTCAAATACTCTATTGAGTTATTTTTTATGGGTGACAGGATGAGGACTCGACTTATTAGAAAATAGTTCATGTCAAATTGATGAATACTATATGATGATGATTGATGAATTTTTTTTTTCCATGACTATTTGATAAGTTTATGGGATGGTTTAATTGTAGAGAAACATTATATATATGCTAAGCTATTGTGCAATAAAACATTTTTATATACATATATACAATGAGAAGAATTTTTTAAATATCATTATTGATCAAATATTTGATCAACACTTACTGATTAATGAAAATTCCGTTCGTCGCTGACTTACTACACGGTGATACTCCTCATGGTTCCTATGGTTACTTCAGGGGTCCAATTTTGCCACCACCCTTGGAGAGATGAAACAAAAGATTGAGCAGCAGACGAGAAGTTATAATTATTTTGTAAAAAAAAAAAGAGTAAGGGTTGGTTTGGTTGTTAAGTTTAAACTTAAAGTTAAAATCAAATTTTTATCTTTTTTTGAAAATTTTTTTTTATTTAAAAAGCCAACAAAATTACTATTTAAACTTAAAAATTTCAATTCAAACTCATTCATCAAACAAACCCTAAATACATACTTCTTATCTGACGGAATGTAAGTACATAAAACTAAAGAGAAAGAACTTCATAGTGGAGGGAAAAAAAAAATTTTATGGGCTTAAACCCAAAAAAAAAAAAAAAAAAAGAAAACTCAAAAGAGAAGAAGTTTAATCATAACAAAAGTACTGTTTTAGCGCACGCGCACCAAAAAAAAAAAAAAAAAAAAACCACAAGATATAATTATGCTCAAAAGTTGGATTATGCTCAAAATATAAATAAAATCAGAGGACCCACAAGCTCTATCAATTATTTCCCTGTTTCATCGTGTAAAGCAATATATTCGCATACCGCAACAATATGTATAAGGATATACGTATACATTACCTTCTTATCTATTATAAGCTCAGTTTGAATTCTGAGTTTTTCTGCTGAATGACCCATTGGCTCCAAATCTTGAATAATTATATAGTTAATTAGAATACTCATAAACTGTAATTTAGGGCCCAACAGAGTACATAAAATTAGTATCAAAACAACAATAAAATCCAAAATAGAGACTTTACAATTTAATAAGTTAAAAATTGAAAATAAAAAATGCTGCAAAAATATGAAGGGAAATACTGAAATCTAAGGGAAATATGAAAAGACATTACCGGCACGATCTCTCTGAAGGGTGAAGCTCATAGAGAGAAACCCAAAGATCTGTTCACAAGAGGGAAAGAAAGAGTGGACTACTTTTTTTTTTTTTTTTTCATTTATAAAGTCGCGCATAAAAAGCGTTTTTAAACAATTAAAATCAACATCGGTCAATTGAAAAATCAATGTTATAAATTCATATTTAACAACAGTTCTTCAACAACCGATGATAAAAAGGATACGATGACTCCACCCTTCTGCATTTGATGTTGCGCTTTTTTAACATATTTAACAATGATTTTTTCAAATGACCAATGTTAAAAATAAGTGGCTACCATTTTTATCAACATTTTTGTTGTAGTGTTACAATTTGAACATTATCCAATTAGATGGGAATTTTACCCAAGTTGATGCACATCCAAAAAAAAAAAAAGAAAAATGTATAGATTATGGTCTTTTTACTAGCCGCTTGGGCTAGTTCAAGTGATTAAATATGTGAGTGTGTGAGTGCATGATTCAATATTTGAATTCTGAATTTTTTATTTCTTAATGATAGTAAATTTTTGTTTTTAAAAAAATGTCAATAATAACTTCGAATGTCTCCCATTTATCTACTCCGTTTCATTTCCCGTCAAAAGGAGTTGGAAAAATTGGTACTCACATGTGGCCATGTATGAGGGTAGATATGTCTTTTTAAATCTATTATTATTTAATTTAGAAACATAGATGCGACAAATTATTAATTACCTATATAATTTTGTAAGGATGATATCTTAATACATATACTGTTCAGATTTAGATTAGAATCCACCTAATTTTTTTAAACACTGGAGGTTTACATGTACTATAAAATGTTTGGCATTTAATTTTTTTATACTTATGTTATTGTACTTTATAAGGACTATATATTGGTATATTGAAATTACAACTAATATATAATTACGATGATTATGCGCAGGGACGGGGGCATGTCCCCCCCTAAATTTTTAGGAAATTTGATTTTAACCCTAAAATTAAGTTTTTTTTTTTCCACAACTTTTCCCTATTATAAAATATTTTATTATTTTATGCATCATTTGTCACCCTAAAATTGTATAATTTGTTAAGAACACTTAAAAGTTCGCCCAAATTTTTATTTTAAATACTCACATTTGAAATTTAGTACATCAAATGAATCAAATCAATTATACTACTACATAAATTTACAATTTTTCGAGTCCTAAACTTAAGATTAGATTAAACTATATTATAAACTTAGTTCAATTATTAAAAAAAAAAAACCTGAGGTACAAATTGATAAATGATGATAAAATATTTTACCATCATAGTTTTGGTTCAAATTTTTTAGTCAATTCAATCCCTCTCCCGAAAAAATTTTCTAGCTCACCACTGACTATGCATCATAACTTCCTTATCTCCTTTTTATGTAAGACTAGTTTTCTGCGCACGTGCCATAAACGTGCAGGTTAAATTTATTAAATTTTTAGACAGTAAAAAAAAAAATTAACTAAGAATGTATTTGAGAGGGAAAAAAAAAATCATATTTTAATAGATATAAATCATAAAGAAAAAGTATTTTCATAAGGAATAATTGAAAATATAAGATTTAAAGCAAATAAGAAAAAAAATAAGGGAAAAACTTGAAGGAAAAAGTGAGGTTATAATTGAAAAAAAATTATTTTAATAGGGACAATTTAAGAATGCTAAGAGTTTAGGAAAATGAACAAAAAAAAAAAACCCCTACAAAATGATCAAAATACATTAACAACATTTTAAATAGTAATCAAACTGAACTATTATATAAAAATTTAAGGGAAAAAACATGTGGGAAACAAAATGTTGTTAGAACAAAAGCAACTTTTAAAAAAAAAATAAAAAATAATGGGATAATTAAAAAATATAGTTATAAAAGTCAGATTCAATTAAATAATAAATTAAAAGATGAAGGAAAATTTATCTTTGGAAAAATTGTAACCCAATATGGATAAAACAAAAGAAAAAGTATTTGGTGACACACTTTTATAAAATTAAAGGTATAAAAGATTTCAAAGTAAAAGTTTAGATAGTGTAAAGACAAATCTAATCAAAATGAAAAGAAAAGAAGAAAAAAATCACAAACGACGAAAAGCGACGAAAGAGAGGATAAGATAAAAAGAAAACAGAAAGGGGAAAGAAACGGTGGAACGAAAAAGCAAGGAAAGAAATGGTGGGACGATGCCGGGTAGCTGTCAAGCGGAAGTGAACTTTCATCTTTTCATATATGCTAATATTAGATTAGATAAAGATAAAAATTTCATTCTCCTAATAAGCAAAAATACACACTTCTATGACGAAACAATTTTCATCATT
This sequence comes from Ficus microcarpa, assembly GCA_025413485.1. NCBI lineage: Eukaryota > Viridiplantae > Streptophyta > Magnoliopsida > Rosales > Moraceae > Ficus > Ficus microcarpa. The sequence continues at coordinate 15,404,393 of CM046382.1, read as the reverse complement.
CAACATTTAATGATAAATTTTTTATTCATGATCTATGCAATTAACCTCATTCAACATGTGTTCTACTAAATCATTGTTCTACAAGGAAATACTTGCGTGTACAATTTCTTCTTTAAAATTTTCTGAAATTTATCTAATTTCTTCGTCAAAATTATTGCCCGCTTAAAAAGAATCATAAACCCACGAACAACAAAACAAAGGAAAAATGTTTCACAACATCCACAATAAAGCACTCGACAAAGATTTAATTATAACAAATGACAAGCGACAAAAACAACAAAACAAGAGAAAAAAGGAAATTACAAAAAGAAATAAAAAATTAACGTTCGCTAAATATTACATAGAAGAAACTAATAACTGAAATTAACCCTATTAAAGAAAACAAAAAAAAAAAATTAAAGTATGTACAAATACATCACTAATTAATTTTCGTACATATATATTTATCTTATTTATTTGAAAACTCAAAACTTGATGATTCTGTCCGTGAGCTTCTTCTCCTCTGTTTCTTTCTCAAGAAAAACGGAGGTTAAACATGAAAGGAAACGAGAGTAGAAAAAGATCAAAGAAGCATTAGGCCTCTTCAACACGCTTTTACCTTTTTCCTCCTTTTTTTTTGTTTTTATTTTTTTTAAAGTTTTTTGTAATTTGTAATTTAAAGTTTTTGTTTTAAATTGGATTATTCGCATATATACAGTCTGAATTTAAGGGTCATCTCCACTTTGTCATTTGAGCTTCAAAAACTCTCACTTTACCTTATGAATTTTGAATTTATCTCTCTTAACTTTTTTATTAGAATTTTTAGTTAAAAATAGGAAAAAAAAACAGGAAAATTAATTTTACTAAACCCACTGTATTAGAATTTCTGTTAAAAACGAACAAAAAAAAAAATTATATGACTGTATACTTAACTCACTCTTTTTCTGTTTTTTCTTAGCTAAAATTCTAATGAAATGGATCTAATTAAAAGTTTACGTGATAAAGTGAGAGTTTTCAAAATTTAGAAGATAAAAGTGAAAATGATACTAAAAATTAGAGATAGTATTGATGTTATGGCATTGCTACATAGGATGGGGTTTCTACCTCATTTGGATCTATAGAATTTGTTAGGAGGGAGTCAAAATAGGATAGAGAGAGGGAAAAAAAAAGATGATAGAAAATAAAAATGATCGAAGAAAAATAAAAAAAATAGTTTTTTTAATATTATTTTGTAAAAAAGAAGGAAAAAATTGAGGTCGTGAACTACTACTATTATTATTATTGTTATTGTTATTATTATGATACTCTAAAACAATATAAAAATAATTTTATATTGTTTTAGGGTGGTTTGATAGGAAGGAGAGAAAATGAGAAGGAGATGATTGTAGATTAGGTGAAGGAATTAAAGAAGGAGCAAGAGATTTTATTATTATTTTTTATTTGTTTTAATGATATTTGATATGCGATCCCTTTGATAAACTCCTTAATTTAGAAAAGACCAAAATTGAATATTCTTGAAATTTTTGGAATCCCTCCCCTAATTTATTTTCTCATCTAATCATGATCAAACCTTTGACTTATCCATTTGTCATCTTTTTCTGTTCAATTTTCTCTCATACCAGACACATTATAGTGTAATAAATTTTCAATCCTAAAATAAATGAGATGAGCATTTTGCATCCCGCTTGTACTATTTTCTTTTGTAATGCCACTTTCTTTTTGTTTTTTCTCTTATCAATCAACCTGCGTTTTCTATTTCATTTCTCAAAATCTATTGTCTTTTCCTTCCTTCCAACTTTCCATACGTGCCAAAGATACGGAGTCAGAGATATTTATTATTTACACAGTTCACATGTTTCTCTGACTTAATGAGTGAAATGACGGTCTTCTTAAGATTTTTTTAGTATATTAATTTGAATTAAGATTTTTAAATTATAATAATAATTTTTATTAATTTTTTAGATAAGATAAAATTTTTTTTCAAAAAAAATAAAAAATATTTAAAAAAAAATAAAAATTTTAATTCAAACTCATAATTTAAACCATCCATCTAAACAAGCACTCAGAGGCAATTCTTTTCTCCATTTGGGAAATTGCCTTGAAGTACTACTACTACTTTTATTCTTATTTTATTTAGTTCTTTACTGAAATTGCTAGGTACGACTTGACCTGTAAATAAATAAATATGGTTATGCTCATTTTGCTTTGCAGAATTTTCATGTATTTCTCAGAAACACACACACACACACACACACACAAGCTTCGTTCTGTTTTTCCTTCTTTCAATGGCTACCAGAAAAATTGGTCCAGCAAAAGGAGAGGTTGGGTTCCAATTTCATGGTCAGAATTTTGGTACTGGAGTCAGAAAATAGAACTTCCACCAACGGAAATATGTTGTTTGGTAGATCATATGTTTTGGAGCAAGAGCTTTTGGAAATGCTTCTTCTTAGTCGTTTCATCTTCTCCGCTGAGGACCTCATGCCATGGGCTTTCCAAGGGAGGTCGTTGTTTCCTCTTCAAGATTGACATTACGGTAAGAAAATCACTCTCCAATGCAATGTTATACGCGGTATTTGGTGCCAAATTTAGCACTATATCTCAGATTTTGGCATTTAATTCTTTTGAGCATGTAGTATATATATATATTTTTATTATTATTACTATATATGTAGGATTTGGCATGTGGAATACTTTGTTATAAATTTAGCATCAAATATAACATTTGCTAGATCTTGACATTTCGTTCTTGATTGGCATGTTTACCTTTTAATTTATTGGTTTTAACATTGGCATTTTAAAATTATCTAAAATTTAATATCTTACGTTTTTAAGTTCTAAGCTTTAAAATTTATGACAGAAAGTAGATACATTTTAAATAGCAATACAAATAAATAAATAAAAAAAGATATCAAATATTCTATTTTCACACCTTCGTGTCAAATATGGCATTAGGATTGGAGATGGTCTTATTTACTTATTTGTTGATGTGTTACCTTTTCACTTAACAACTATAATATTAGCATTGTCATTTTATTCCAAAATAAAAATATTTCTCTTATTAGTTTTGAAACTTAAAATGTTTGAAAACAAAAAAAATGTAACGTTTAAAATATAACTTTGCACTAGAGCACAAAATAAAATAACATATTAACTATGTCATTTTTACACTTTGTGCCACATCAATAGTAGCATTGTCATTTGGCAATTTACATTGGAGATGACCTTCTATGGTTGGCTTTTTTTTCCCCTTTATTCTCTATCAAGACAAGGTTCAATTCATCCTTATTTTGTTGGTTCTACAAATATTGGTCCAACAGGTACAATGAATTCGGCTCTGTGTATTGGGTCCTCCACTTCCACTAATTTTAGTAAGTACGATGTCTTTATCAATTTTAGAGGTGAAGATACTCGTAAGAATTTTACTGACCATCTTTACAAAGCATTATGCAACGAGCAAATCAAAGTCTACATAGATGAGAAAAGTATTGGGAAAGGAGAGGAAATTTCATCTACACTCTTGCAAGCAATCCGAAGTTCAAAGATTGCACTAATCATCTTTTCGGAAAATTATGCTTCTTCCACATGGTGTTTGGATGAACTAGTACACATACTCAAGTGCAAGGAAGAGAGTGGACAGATTGTTGTACCTATTTTTTACGGTATAGATCCATCACATGTGCGGAAGCAAGAGGGAAGTTTTGCTCGTGCTTTTATTGCACATCAACCACATTTCGAAGACGAGAGGGAAAAACTGCACGAGTGGAGAGCTGCGTTGAAAAGGGCATGTGGTATTTCTGGGTGGGATGCACGGAACAGGTAATTCTGAGTTATCTGATTACGACATTGTATGACAATACCATAAGAACAACACTACACTGGCTATCCATAATTGGTTGCCTGATTTTTTTTTTTTTTATAACTTGATGATGTTTTTGTGTTGCTATTATTTAGGGTTGCGTAACTCTATTACTCTGTTAAAAAAAATACTTCGTACCCTTAATTTATCCTTGGAAATCTGATTTTTGCAAATAATCGAATACGATCCTTAAACTTGATTATTACATGCATCTTAGTTCTAACACAAAAAATATCCATTAGTCACCAACAAGAAACTTAGTAACTTTGATACCGAATGAAAGCGTTAATCCGCCGGAAGGCACAAGTTCACTAACAAGCCACCAAGCAAGCTACATAACTTAGTTTGGTATTTTAATATTTACAAATCGTGAGCACTAATTAACTTCCTAATGGTATGCGGATTATTAATGTATTTACCCTAGTTGACCCATCATTCTTATCACCTTCATCAAGAAAATAGTGAGCAAAAACTGTATAAACATTACTAAAATTTTCAGTGTATTTGGGACTTGTTTGATAGGAACTTATGGACAGTAGAACTCAACCACCATGTTGCTTTAAAAAATACTTAAAACAAAAATCTAGCAATAAAGACTCAACTTTGAAAATTCACCAAATTTTTAGTTTGCCAGATTTATTTATTTATTCTTCAGTCCGTAGACTCTGTAGTTCATATAAATAAAGTTAGTTTTGGCATTGACTTCTGAGTGAAAATCTCATTCAAGTATTTCTCAAATAGTTCTTCGTTTATTTCATCTTCTTTTACTCATTTCTATGAGATCTTATCCCTTAACTACTAAACATTTTCTATATATATGCTAGGTATGAGTCAGAATTAATCGAGGAGATTGTCGAAAATGTTGCGAGTACGTTACGTTATACCTCGTCACGTACTACTGCTTTTACCTCATCACATACCACAGCTTCTACCTCATCACTTACGACTGCTTCTTCCTCATCGCGTACTACCACTTATACGGCATCACGTCCTACTGCAAGCTTGGTGGGAATACCTAGACAGCTTCAGAAACTGGAGTCATTGTTTCACGTCGGCTCACCAGATGTTCGGATGTTAGGCATTTGTGGGAAGGGTGGTATTGGCAAGACCACACTTGCCGGCGTTGTTTTTGACAGATTCTACTCTGAATTCCAAGGTCGTTGCTTCCTTAAAAACATTAGGGAAGAATCAAAACGACATGGACTCGCTTACTTAGAATGCCAACTTTACTCAAATCTGCTGGAAGAGGAAGATATAAGTATTGTCAACCAATTCGTTAAGTATAGAATCCGCCGGAGAAAAGTGCTCATTGTCCTAGACGATGTCGATGATTTAGAACAGATAGAGCGTTTAGCCGGACATCATTCTCGGTTTGGATCTGGAAGTAGGATTATTATAACAACAAGAAGCAGACATTTGGTCCGATTTTGTGGGGTTGACAAGATATACGAGGTCGATAGATTGGAGATTGACGAAGCGACCGAACTCTTTTCTATGAATGCCTTCGGAAGGAGGCGTTTCGTTCCAGATTACGCTCGGTTTTCCCATTTAGTGGTTCACCATACTCGTGGAATTCCTTTGGCTCTCATAGTGTTCGGTTCCTTCCTTCGTGGCCTAAGCACGGAAGAATGGGAAAGCGTGTTGGACAAACTGAAAATCACCTTTCCAAACGATGTTAAAAACGTGTTGAGAATGTCTTGCAATGATCTGGATGAGATGGAGAAAGCGATTTTCGTCGAGATAGCCTGTTTTCTTAAAGAGAAGGGCAAAGTTTTCGTCGAAAGAATACTGGAAGAGTTTGGCTCAGATGCAGGGGCAGGAATTGAAGCCCTTGTCGACAAGTCTCTTATAAAAATTAGTGTAGAGGATGATGAGATTTATATGCATGATTCCATACAAGAAATGGCGTGGGAGACTGTTCATCACTCCACTAACAAGCTTGAAAAGAATTTCAAGTCATCATTTATCAGAGTAAGGGTCAATTCCGATCTCTATCCAAAGATATATGTGATTTGTCTTTAAAAGTATTTTTTTTCCCCCCCTGTTTTAAAGGAAAAATTGTAATAATTATCAGGGAATTGGGGCTCAAGGAAGATACTTTGACATATTTAATATTGACAATGAAGAGCTAACGCTTAGAGGTACAGTCTCAGGAAAGAGGTACGTCTAACTTCAGATAGCTTATAGTTTAAAAGTGTTATTAGAATAGCATTCAGTGCAAAATGATTCATATTATGAGAGAAAAGTACTTTGCTATGGGTAAAAAAAAAAAAGGACAAAATAATCATTTCAATTTTCCCGAATTTATAGAATTTGGACACTTGATCATACGTAATAAAATATTTTATGATTTATATGATTGCTCTATTTGGATATAAGAAGCTAAGCTAACTTCTTAGTTTCATGTTGTTCAATTTCAAATGGAAAAAACGACTTTCATGTTTGGCTACAATTCATGTGGTGATAAGTGGCTATTTTTTCACTAGTAGATGAAGTCTTTTAATTTTTACTGACTTGATAACTTTTAAACACCTATCTTATAGGGTTTTAAAAAGATGAGATTAGAGTTAATGTCCCAAAGATTATCTATATATAGACACATAGGAAATGTCTCAAATTCAGCAACTCGACCTATCCGTCTGGTAGTTATAACATTTTATTTATACTTTTGTAACTATTAATTGATTTATATATAACTTTCTCTTTAAAATATTACAATGATACTTTTCAAAACTATTTGTGCAAAATACAAAAATCATTGAAAAGATATTATATTAGATTCAACTAATTGTTATAATAACTTATAGAAAAAGTTACAAAATGTCGTTTAATATAGGTGCCGGTGCCAAATATAAGACAACCTCTTTACGTGTGTGTATTGTTACATTTTCAAATATTTGACAAATCATTTCTTAGGTGGCAGCTGCCAGGTAGTATAAAAATAGTAGATCAGGGTGGGTAAGCATAACATTTCTCACCCAGTATTGCCAATATTTTCTTCCTCATTTGTTTAGATATCAGGTTTGTAAGGACTACCCCGAGAAGTTTTTGCCCTCAAAGATTAGTCCACACGGTCTTGTTGAGCCTGATATGCCCTCTAACAAGCTTAATCAATTTTGGAATGAGGCTCAGGTATGTTGAAATTTCAATTTGTTGTCTATAATGATTTAAGTTTATGCTTGTTTAAGTACTTTATTTTTAGATAACGCACCTATCAGGTGGTGAAAAAAAAAAATGTAACTCAATTGAGAACACAAGGGAATTAATTCTAAGGTCGGGACTCTGTTTTGCTATTAGATGAATATTAAGTGTTAATGATGTTATTACTTTATAATAGTTGGAATTATTGCTGAAAACAAACAAAACAAGAAACCCCTATACTTGTAGGTTGTCATCAATTAATATTTCCAATCCACCTTCTATTGAAAAAAATTTTAACTACTTGTCAATTTCAACCCATTCACAACTGTCATTTAACCAAAGATTTAACACGTGTCCGAGGTTTCAATACTCCTCAAGAACCTTAGTATGCTCATATTTATAAATTTATTTATTTATTTATATATTAACTTGGGAAGGAGATAAAAGTTTATAAAATCATATGTGAAATTATTAATAAGATATATCTGCAATCAAACAGACTCTATTGATATTGAAACTATGCATAATAACTTAACCGATATTATTTCCCTGTTACAAGCACACATGACTAGTAATAGATCGTTTATACTTGGAAAATCTTTACTGGTCGAGTTAAATTAGTTTTTATCTAAGTATGAATTTAATTTTCGTTTTTCCCTTAAATTTTGTTACAGGATACAACATCAAGCACTAATGTTAGCATACTCATTTCGTATGAAGGACAATGGAGAACAGCCCAAGGTCGTTGGTGTTTTAATGGTCAAAAGACAAAAGGAATGATAGTTTCAAAGGACATTACTTACGATGAATTGGTGGAAAGACTTAGGCATAGTTTAATGGTTGATGAATCGCAATATGATTTAGACATGAGGTTCTTAGTTGATTCAGGTATTTCAGTGGCACCTGTGGAGATTCAAAATAATGAAGACGTTCATTTTTTTATTAGTGAAACATCTAGCAAAGGCAGTTCCCGGTACCCATTATGTATTACCTTGCTTAAAAAAGATGTTGGCAAACGCAGTGACAAAGTCAGTCTTCTACTTAGATGGGGAAGTACACTATATTCTTTACTATTTTTTGAAAAACAAATAACATGAAATATATATCTTTTGTAGATATATCAGTATGTCGTGTATATAGTTGGTTTGCATTTCCTCACTAGTCTGTACATATAGTTCTTTGTTCTGTTTCTTAGTCTTTTACTAATTTCTACGAGATCTTATCCCTTAATTTATAAATTCATATCTTTTATCTTTATATACGCTAAGGTATGAGTCAAAATTAGTGGAGGAGATTGGTGAATATGTACTTGTGAGTACGGTAAGACCACGGGCTACCGCAGACTCTGAGGGTCTGTTGGGAATAAACAGACAGCTTAAGAAATTGGAATCATTGTTATGCTTTGGCTCACCTGATGTTCATGTATTAGGCATCTGAGGAATGGGTAGTAGAGGTAAGACCACACTCGCTCATGTTGTTTTCAGCAGATTCTCTTCTCAAATCGAAGGTTGCTGCTTTCTTCAAAATGTCAGACAAGAATTTTATTGACATGGACGGGCTTACTTAGAACGCAAACTTTCTTCAAAACTAATGGGAGAGGAAGATATAAAAATGGTCGACGTCCAGTCTTCGGAAGAAGGTATCTCTCATTTGATATGTAAGCTTTAACTTCATAATATTACAGAATAATAATATCTAATACCATATTGTTTGATTTCAATTATCGGCACAACAAACTTTCTATATGTTTGTCTTTTGACACCAACTCAGATGATAATAAGTTATCATCTTTTCATTAATATTTGTAATTTTTTTTACTTTAATTGACTTGTCAAATTTTTAAAAACTAACTTCGTATTAAAAATGTTGATATTAAAATTGATATTCTTAATATTACAGCTATAATGACTACTCAGTATCGTAACAATTACAGAGTAGGTATATATAACAATTCTAACCATTATTGTCAAGTTCTTCCTCATTTGTTTAGATGTCACAATTGTTATGACTACCCTCAGAAGTCCTTGCCATTAAAGATTTATCAACACTATCTTGTTGAACTTGGCATGCCCTCTAGCAAACTCAGGCGATTTTCGAGTGAGGTTCAGGTATGTTGTAATTTTTATTTGTTGTCTACATTGCATTAAGCCTATGATTGTTTAAATACTTTTTGTCAAGTGTTTGTTTTAGACAAGACACCTGCCAGGTGGCGAAAAAAGTTACTCCACTAAAAAACATAAGGGAAATTCTACGGGTTGGGACTCTGTTTTTTATTTTGGCCATTAGGTGAAAATTAAATTGTGGATGATGTTATTACTTCACCATAAAAAGAGTTTTTTTTCCCATACCTCATTTTCTGAATCCTCCTCACCATCGTCTCTTCTCTGCAAGAAACACCCTTCTATTTCCTTCATTTTTCTCTCCTTATTGTCTTTTTTTTTTTTTTTTTTTTTTTTTTTTCATCTATGCTTTATGAAATTTAGAGTCACTTCTACTTTGTCTCATGAACTATAAACACTCTCATTTTTTTATTTGAATTTTGAATTTAACCACACTTTATTCCTTCTATCAAAATATCCATTAAAAACAAATGGAAAAATAAAGAAATCAGAATTACTAAGCCCATTGTGTTCAGATTTCTACTAAAAACAAACAAAAAAAGACCACATAAATGCACTTAACTTACATTTTTCCATCCTTTTTAAGTGACATTATGATTGAAGGGATAAAATGAGGTTAAATTCAAAATTCACAGGACAAAGTGGGAGTTTTTGAAATTCAAGTGAGCAAAATGAAAGTGACCTTAAAGTTCAAAGGGCCTTAAAGACTTGTTTCGATTGCATACTCATTTCTGAAATGAAAATTTTTCTTGTTTGAAATGAAAAAGTCATTTCATTTTGAAAATAAGATGACATTTGGATGCGTAAAAAAAATTTTCCTTCTTGAAAACAAAAGAAGTTTAAAATTTGTTTGGAAAGTTATAAAATAAGAAGAAATTGTGTTGAGAATAGTGCATAGAGTAAGATTTCAAAAATATTTCAAAAGGATACTGTACTAAATATTTTTGAGAATAAAATATCCACCCCTTTTTTTTTTTTTCAAAATGAGAAGAATGATAGAGAAAATTAAGTAAAACACTCTTTTGTTGTTTTTCCACCCATTTTGGAAATGTGCATACAAAACAAATTGGGGGTAAAAATTCTCATTTTTTCTATCAAGTTTTGAATGTGTTTCATTTAATCATTTATGTTAGAATTTTAGTAAAAAGCATATCAAAAAAGATCACATGACCTCACTAATTAACTCCCTCTCTTTCACCTATTTTTAATGAAAATTAGAACGAAGGGAATATGTAGGACTAATTTAAAATTATGAGCCAATATAGAAGTGTTTATAGTTCAGTGAGAATTACCATAAAATTTAAGATAACATTTTTTCCCCACGAACTTTAGGTCTTGTCAAAAATACTCCATGAACATCAATTTGTAACATTCTTTCCCTTTGAACTTTGAAAAAGTTTACGAATTTTCTCCTTCAATTAAATTTTTGACGAAACAATGAACCTAAAACTTGTTAGAAGCATGTGTTTGGGATATTAAGTATAAAATTATGAAATGATACATATCGACAACATTCCAGGCACCCATTACCCTTATTAAGTGTGAAATTACGAAGTTATCTACAAGAGAGAATTATGGAGAAAAATAACAATTAACCCTCAATATTAAGTATTTTAACTCAATTACTAGCGTTTCTCTTTTAATATCAATAACTCATACTTCTAACATGTGTCATTTGTATTTTTATGAAGCATTCTATGTCAAGGTCTAAAATTCAGGAAAAAAAATGTGCAATTTCTCCTAAATTTTATGGTATGCGTATAAGAATAATCCTACTATTTAATTGCTTTGCAATAAAATGGAAACAATTGTATTAAAAAAAAAAAAAAACCTAAGTTGTAAGATATTTTGTCATGAAAATGTAATAAGGGCACTTAGTTATTATTGAGCAATGCATCGTTATCCATTAACTTTTCATCATGACTAAAATTTATTCCTTGCGAGTAGGGATAAAAGGCCTTCTCTATCCCATCTAAAGAACTTCCCCATTTGTAGCTCGCGTTCATTTTCGAGAAGAAAAATCTTCTTGTTTTAAATGAGAAAGTTATTTTTATTTTTTATTTTTTATTTTGAGAATAAAATAGTGTTTAAATATGTTAAAAAAAAAAATTTCTTTTTGAAAATAATAAGTTATTTAGAATGAGAAAAAAATAGTATTATGAATAGTGTATTATGAAAAGATTTCAAAAAAATTCTTTTTCTTTTTCTGAAAAAGATACTTTATAAAAAAAATTTTGAAAATGAGATAGTTTTTATTTTCCAAACTGAGAGAATAATTAAAACAAAAACAAAAAAAAAAAACATTCTTTTACAAAAAATTTTCAATTTCTAGATTTGGACACGGCATTCAAACAAGGTTTTGTGCACAAAACCCAAAATTGACCAATATATATGAATTTGGGATAAGGATGAAGTCTATACTTCTGTGATAAAATAATGTATATAACTATTGTTAATGTTAGAATTTGATGACTTAAGTTCCGTTTATTCTCGCCTAAAAAACTTGCGGTGTGGCATATGTGATGAAACTTTAATTATGAAATTTGTTTGGAGCTCAGTAGTGATCTATGGGATCAAGCCAATGTGGACCTGACCAGTTTTATGTTTTAGGATTTGGGTACGTATATATGATGTAATTTTAAGGTTTCATTTTTATATATATTTTTACTGTAATCGCTCTTCTTGTACCTATCTTTAGTTTAGTGAATTTTTCTTATTCTCTACCCGTGATTTTTTTTTTTTGTCTAGAGTTTTATACGTAAATCTGTGTTCTTATTTTGATTTTTTAACAGTTAAATTATGCATGCAACTTCACTCATTTTGTTGATATTGACATTAAACATAACTTAATCTTATTTTATAATTTCCCTAGCACAAGGACAAATGACATTAAACTCTTTTTTTTTTTTTGCCTTTTTAGTCCATATATTTATGTATATATATTCACATATAGACCTCTTAAGCACTTATCTACTTTTCCCTTTTTTCTTTTTAGCCCCTCACCCTCCACACTTTGAGTATCATCACATGCACTATTTTGTATTTTTTTTATATTAAATACAGCATTGATATTAATAATTATGTCAGAAGTAAGGTTGCTGAGATATTTTTCTACTAAAAAAAATAATGGCCTAGATTGTTTCAAATCTTTTTAATAATTCACCCTCTCTCAAAATAATTCCTCACTTCCTCAGTGGGAGAAGAGAGTGACGTAATTTTGCTGTAGTGATTGATTGTCAATACTCGGAAATCTTGACCGACCGTTTGGCATGATCATGGTCAAGCTGTGAACATGACCATGATTTTTTTAAATCTAAATATACTAATTTCAGTATTGTTTGTGTTGATTTTTGTAACGGGATTCGTCAACGGGTACCGCAATTAGATTAATTGTTTCATATGAAGGGCAATGGAGAGAAACTCGAGGTCGACGGAGTTTTTGTGGGAAATAAAAAAAAACAAAACAAAACAAAAGGAATAATAGTTTCAAAAGACATTAGTTACAATCAATTGGTGGAAAGACTTGGGCACAGTTTAATTGTAGATCAATCGCTTTATGATCTGAATATGAGGTTCTTAGTTGTTTCACTTGTTCCGTTGCCACCTGTTGAGATTCGACATGATGACGATGTTAAGTTTTTAATGGAGACTTTAACCCAGGGCAATCCCAGATATCCGCAGTGTATTACCTTGGTTAAGAAAATATACAGGCCAAAATATATTAGTTAATAATGACTGTAACGTAGTTAATTAATCTTCTATTTCAATGGAGACGTAAAATAAAGATTTTTAAGTATAGTATCTTTTTTTCTTTCAAGAACTATTAAATACATATTGTGAATTTTATAGTAGGATATAGAAAAATATCCCACCAGTGGAGTTTTGTCTTGAAGCTTTGGTTCTAAATGAACTATTTATTTTCCTTATTTTTTATTTTAATTTTGATGTGAAGTTTAAAAACAAGCGTTACCTATAATAATAACGCATATAACATTTTACAGTAGCTGAGGAGTAAAAAAATAATAATAATAAAGTTATTTAATAAAACATACATATACATATAAAAAAGAAAAAAAAAAGAGAAAATTACAAGAAGTTGTCTCTGAACTTTTAATTTTATGTAATTTTGATCCATAAACTTGTTTTTGTAGTTAGAATATCCCTAAACTTTTAAAATATTGTTACAATAATTATTTACATTAATTTTTAAGTGGAATATATTAGTTAACATTATTTTTAACCAAATTACTAATAAATACTATTTAAGAATTAACAAAAATGACTATTATAATAATATTTTAATAGTTTATGAGACATTATCTTTCGTAGCTACAATAATCATAAATTATTAAAAACATTATTATAGTAATCCTTTTTATTAATTTTTTGACGGAATCCGAAGTTAGCTTCATTTTTTGATCAAATTACTAACAGATTTCGTTTAAAAATTAACTGAAAGAACTATTGTAACAATATTTTAAAAGTTTAGCGGCATTTCAACTACTAAAAAAAAAGTTCAAGAACCATATTAATTACAAAATGTTAAAAGTCTAGGGACTAAATGATTAATTTGCCTAAGAAAAAAGAAAAGGTTAAATCTAGTACGGAAACAATATTTATGAAGATATCAAATCTTGAGGAGAAGTAAATTATTTGAGGGATCAAATTTCATATTTCAACAAGTGGAAGGTGTAAAGTTGGTGTTCCTGGTTTTTTTTTTTTTCTAACATTATCTAAGAAAGTCAAGTGGAATTGTTGGGTCCTGTAGCGGCAAAGTACGAGCTGCGATATATATATATATATATATATATTTATATTTTTAATGTGGTGCTGCCAAATGGGTAGAAAGGTTCGGGAAGCTGAGTAATTGCGACTGAAAAAATCAAGGGAAAATATCAAGAATACCTAAATACTACTTTTGTCTCTTTTATTAGATGAATATTCAAAATACTCTATATAAACTCCGTTTAGTAAGTTAGTTGGAGATGAAAATTTTAAGTTGGAGTTGATTAACTTTTCAAAAACTAATTATAATTTTTATTGACTTTTCAGAAAAACATAAAACTGAGATGAAAAATTTAAGTTTGAGATTTTTGGCCAAATGTGGGCTATATATGTTTGTAAAATCAATTATAAAATATACCTGAAGCAATTAAAATTTAGAAAATATCAAGGTTATCATTCCAAATCTATTTTAAATGTTATTTTAAATATAACTTTAAAAAAAATCAAATAACAAGTTTTTAAAATATAAAATAAATATATCAGTCAAACAAGTATTTCAATTATTTTGAGAATTTTAAAGTTTTAAGATTGATTTTATTTAATACTTTAATTCAATGATGCTTTAAATTATTAGAAAATTAACTAAATTACCACTTTTTTTTTTTTCATATGTTAACCAACATAACATAACTCTGTCATCTTGATCAACATGATACAAATTTTAGTTTATTTAAGTTTAGTTGTGTCATATTCGTCTAATAGTACTTTTTTTTTGTCACATTGGTACAATTATTTTTAAATTTGTGTCATTCAAATACTTTTCCCTTAAATTATTTCCTCAAAAAAAAAATGTTAAGTTATATTTAATATAGATTGAGAAAGGTTAATATGGTATTTAAAAAATTTAATTGCTTGAAGGATTTTTTTTCTAATTTATTTTATGAAAAACGGGATATTTAGAAGATTTGTATAATAAATAAATAAATATATAAATATATAAGTGATATTTAGACTAAATATAAAGGGTATTTTGAGTGCAAACTTCTATTGTGGTTAAATTGTTGGGTATATGTGTCTGAGTTTAGATGATGTAATACCAAAATATAAGAAATAAACTTTTACTGAATAAACCATATACAGAATATATATAATATATCGTCGAAGTTTTCAAATTTTGTGACTCCATCGTTAAATTGAAGAACTATTTTAATTTGGTGAGCTTAAACGGATCATTTTAAAATGAAGAAAACAAAATGGAACAAGGATATTAATTTGGGAGCATTATGAGTATGAACTCTATTTCCAAATCTCATATTATCAAGTTCACGTCAACTTTGTTCCATCAAAAAAAAAAAAAAAAAGTTCGTCATTTTTTTTAAAACCCTGGAGTAGAGGAAAACACTATATTATTGTGAAGTTATATATGTTGTTACGACTAAGCTACGTTACTATCACCTTATTTAATTTAAAACAATGCAAATAGTAAAGAAATTTAAGAATATGTAAAAATATTTGTCCAAAATAATAATAATATTAAATAGATAGTGAGAATTTTTACATTAAGATCTTCTACTTGCACTAATTTAAGAATTTTTATTTTAATTATTAGATTATTATTTTTCAATTGTTTACTATATGATTGAATCAGGTTTTTATCCTGTAATGCAAAATTTTCACGTGGATATTCATAAATTTTATTGTCTAAAAAATTAATCGAGTAATTAAAGAGCAGTTTCTATTAAAAATACAAAATGAGAGGTCTTATTATAAAATATTCATTCTTGACACTCTATTCTAACTCACATTTTGTGACAATAATTCTAAATATTTAAAAATAAAATAATGCTAGGTACATCCATAATCGCAAATATTCAGGACATTTATGTAATTTCCACTGAAATTTCCGTATTTGAGAGTTACTAAAACATCTTTTAGATGTAATATCTTTTCTGTCAAAATATAGGGAAAATATCGGTAAAAATATTGATATTAGTAAAACATAATGTTATTTTTACAAAATATTAGGAAATATCAAGGAAATTTCAGAAATTTTAGTGGAAAGTTTTTGAAATTCCGGATTTCTAATATTTACTATCTTTTTGAACATGTTATAATTATCTTTTTTTTTTTTTTTTCCAAATAAATGGTGAGAGATCATTATCATATATATATATATATATATATAAGAGATAAATAAAATAAAATAAAAGCCAACACATGAAAACTAATAGAAATTATTCTCTTAGACTTCTAAAAACTTTTGCACAATTTTCAATTTATGAAAATACATTAAGATATCACCAAACTTATATTTAACATGTTCACAACTATTACTTTGTCTGTTATTTAACTTTAACTCCAACTAAATTATATTTTTTCACATCATTTTTATCTTTTTTCTGAAAAGTTAATAAAATTTATAATTAATTTTTTGAAAAATCAACAAACTCTAATTTAAAATTTTCATTTCCAACCGACGAATCAAACCCAAGTTATATTTAACTCTATTCAAAAAACATGTAATAACACCAATATTTATTGAATCAAGATGGTATCTCAATCATGTTTGAGTCTCATAGTACTTCCTTTTTGTATTAATATATGTAAGATATGATCAGTTTTTTTTTTTTTTTAAGTTGTGTAATTATACGTCATTTAATGTTGTGTCATAAAATATTAAAAATATATTTTAAATCAAATTTTTGTAACTTTTGTAAATTTTTTCAATATATCCATTGATCTTGATAATATTTTTAAAATTTTTATAAAATTAGACTACCAATATTTTTATCGTTAGGTACACTTTTTTTTTTTTTAATAACTAGGTACATCAATTTTAATTTTAACTTATACGTGAGTTGTCACTTTTACTTTTTATTAGTAGGATTTTAACTAACTACCATACAATTAAATTTAAAATATTGTCAAAAAATATCCATGTAGGATAATAAGGCGTGTACGACTCGGGCAAAAATCATCAAAATTAATATCTGTTCATCTTCTTCAAACAAAAAAACAAAATCAATATGAGCTCAAACCGTTGCCCTAAGTGTTGGTTTCGAAAACCAATTTTTAAAAATTTAAGGAAAGTATGGTATGGATTAAATCGCATATATAAAAATTTTTCTCAAAAATTTTTCCAGCGACAATACTTATATTAATTTAATAAAATAAATTAAGAAGAAAGTTTAGAGCTTGACCGTTATTCGAATAGGTCGAAATTCTTGATCTCCTTTAATAACCTTCTTAAGTACTCCAAACCTTTCGGAAATACCAATCTTCTTGAGAACTCCAAATCTTTCGAAACACCAACGATTCTTTCTCAGCATTCTCCAGATCACGATGAACAGGAAATGAGTGGGCGTTTCTAAATTTTGGTTT
This sequence comes from Ficus microcarpa, assembly GCA_025413485.1. Taxonomy (NCBI): domain Eukaryota; kingdom Viridiplantae; phylum Streptophyta; class Magnoliopsida; order Rosales; family Moraceae; genus Ficus; species Ficus microcarpa. The sequence goes on along the minus strand of CM046382.1, from coordinate 15,387,191 downwards.
GATCACACACTTGAATTTTGATTCACTTTGTATTCTCAACTCATGAGATAAAGTGAAAGAGAAGAGGAGAAAAAACTCTCTGAAGAAAAAGTTACATATATATTTTTATCTGTCAAAAAGGAATTAAATATCTTTCCTTTTTTTTAGATACATCGAATGTACCCTCTCTTTTATTATTGCAAATAATTTTTTTTAATTTTATTTTGAACTATTCAAAATAAAATAACTGATATTTTCTCTTCCACATATATCAAAATTTAAAATTTAAGATTCAAAATTTCACATACACTCTATGGATATTATGTGAACCATCCTGTGGTGCACAACTACGATGTGGTCCTTACCACACTGTACAATTTTTAAATTTAAAACTATTTTAAATTTATTTTAAATAATCATATTATTTAAAATACAAATTAATCCAATTAATTTGTTGTGTGAATATTAATATAGAATTCTCAATTTTAAATTAATAAATTAATAAATTAACTCAATATAAAATAATGTTCACATAATTCAACGGAGTCGTTGAGAGGAACTATGGACTTTATAATTTTAAGCTCCAATAATTTTCATAATTAATTAACACCTTAATTAAAATATCAAAATTATTAATTCTAAATTATTCCACTAAAAATTTGGAATTGCACTTTTAAAATTATAAAATTAATTATATTCAAAGAATTTGAATTGCCCATTGATATAGTCACTACATATAAACCAATCCTCTATAAACGGTTTGTAATTAAAATTAGGTATTTTCCATTAACCTCTTTAATTATATATTTTTCCTTAAGTACCATTGATTCTCTAATGAATAATATATTTATGATCTAATCATAAATTGAGCGCTCTTATTATTCAAGCTCCGAATCAATACTTAAGGGAACCGTCCATCTAACTTCTTTACGAAGGAATGGATTTCATCTTGTATATTAATATTCCCGGCAACTTATTATATTATATTTCCAATATACCAAAAATTTGACACTATTCATTTGTGTCATTACTCGATATGTCAAAAAATATGATATAATAAATAGGAATATATTAATTACTCAGAATTAAGATCGATTCATACATTACCATCATTGATTAATTTTGAATGCTCTATATGACAACGGAAATTATTAGAGATTCATAATTAATTGTGTTTCAGTCATATATAATCAAATTATATAAGGCGTTTTCATTCCAATAATTTTATTATTAACAATCCAGATAAGATCATTTCATTCAAAATGTAATGAACCGCGCTAGTAATTTTAAATTAAAGATCCTAATTTTAATTTTTAATTACAGACAGATTTAGATTATTTTACTTTAAATATTATCATCCTGTATATAACACTTATATACAATATTTAAAGTCAAATTTAAATAATTTAGGATTTTTAATATTTATAAAACATATAAATATGTATGAAAAAATAATATTGAAAAAAATTTTTAAATTAAATCAGTAAAATAATACGTCTTTTTGTTTGTTGGCATATATCCCAACACCGAGCCCAGCAACCTAAGCCCACTTTGCGATCCCAATTCCTCCCTGACCATCTTCCCCAAGAGTGAACAACAACGAGCCTATCTCTCCCACCACGAAGAGCCCCCGCACTCCGATTACTTTTTCCCCCTTCAATACCCATTCCTTCTTCCATCATGGTCCACGGTGAAAACCCAGATCTGCAGAGAAGAGAAGCGAGAGAGAGAGAGAGAGAGAGAGAGAGGTGGAGTGGGTATTTGGGATTTGGAAGTTACTAGTTAGTTTGGTACTGTTTTGCGTTAAGCAGGTTTTTTCCTTTTCTTTTTTTGTTTTTTTGAGGCGGGGATTTTACGATTATCAAAATTGGAATTTAGAAGTTGAAAATGAAAAACAAAAGACTCAGCATCGAGCATTTCACCAAAAAAAAAAAAAAAAAAGGTGGACTTAGCATGGAGAGTCAGAGAATTGTAATTTGCAAGTTTTCACTTTTGTTTGCATTTAGCATTTAGTTTTTGCATTTAACAAAACCTATTCTCTCTCTCCCCCCCCCCCCCCCTCTCTTTCTCTGCATTTGGGTTGCTTGATACCTGCATTTGTTTTTGTTAGATTTTGGTTGCAGTACCTGCAATTACCGATCACCACCATGTGAGCCCAGCACCCACCCGGCCACACCGTCGCGAACCCGCCGCACCGCCACCTAAGGCTCTTCGTCGCTAACCATCGCATCGTCGCGCTAGCCGAGCCGTCGAGATCCGTCGCACCTCCACGCGAGCCAGATCCGTCGCGAACTCGTCGCACCGTCATGCGACCCTACTTTGCGAGCCCCCAACCCGCCCGAGCACCCACCGTCGTTGGATTTGGTGCACCGGTGCGGATCCGGTCCCCCCACTCCCGGCGACCTGTTCTCTCCGACATGTACGACTTGCAAGCGAGAAATTGTTTTTTGTTTTTGTTTTTGTT